>CM032477.1:2503877-2675913 GCA_019059595.1 Marasmia exigua | reverse complement strand
ACGAAATCCATCTTATTTTGGTCTAGATCGATTATGACCAAATCAAATATCCCGGCCATAATCCAATATTGGTTACAGCTGGAAGCCGAAATTTTCACTTCATTGATACGATGTGTAATATCGTTTTCCTGTATTGCCCAGTCATAATACATACGAAATCAATCTCACTTTGCTCTAGATCGATAATGACCAAATCCGATATACCGGCCATGGTTATGGCTTGAAGCCGAAATTTCAACTTCAATGATACGATGTGTTATGTCATTTTCCTGCATTGTTTAGTCATTTGGCATACGAAATCCACCTTATTTTGGTCTAGATCGATTATGACCAAATCGAATATCCCGGCCATAATCCAATATTGGTTACGGCTGGAAGCCGAAATTTCAACTTCATTGATACGATGTGTTATATCATTTTCCTGTATTGTTTAGTCATTATGCATACGAAATCCATCTTATTTGGGTCTAGATCGATTATGACCAAATCCAATATACCGGCCATAGGCCATAATCCAATATTGGTTACGGCTGGAAGCCGAAATTTTCACTTCATTGATACGATGTGTTATATCGTTTTCCTGTATTGCCCAGTCATAATACATACGAAATCAATCTCACTTTGCTCTAGATCGATAATGACCAAATCCGATATACCGGCCATGGTTATGGCTGGAAGCCAAAATTTTAACTTCATTGATACGATGTGTTTTATCGTTTTCCTGTATTGCCCAGTCATCATACATACGAAATCAATCTCACTTTGCTCTAGATCGATAATGACCAAATCCGATATCCCGGCCATGGTTATGGCTTGAAGCCGAAATTTCAACTTCATTGATACTATGTGTTATATGGTTTTCCTGTATTGCCCAGTCATAATACATACGAAATCAATCTCACTTTGCTCTAGATCGATAATGACCAAATCCGATATCCCGGCCATGGTTATGGCTTGAAGCCAAAATTTTAACTTAATTGATACGTTGTGTTATATCATTTTCCTGTATTGTTTAGTCATTATGCATACGAAATCTATCTCATTTTGGTCTAGATCGATAATGACCAAATTCGATACCCCGGCCATGGTTATGGCTCGAAGTTCAAATTTCAACTTCATTGATACAATGTGTTATATGGTTTTCCTGTATTGCCCAGTCATAATACATACGAAATCAATCTCACTTTGCTCTAGATCGATAATGACCAAATCCGATATACCGGCCATGGTTATGGCTGGAAGCCAAAATTTTAACTTCATTGATACGATGTGTTATATCATTTTCCTGTATTGTTTAGTCATTATGCATACGAAATCCATCTTATTTGGGTCTAGATCGATTATGACCAAATCCAATATACCGGCCATAGGCCATAATCCAATATTGGTTACGGCTGGAAGCCGAAATTTTCACTTCATTGATACGATGTGTTTTATCGTTTTTCTGTATTGCCCAGTCATCATACATACGAAATCAATCTCACTTTGCTCTAGATCGATAATGACCAAATCCGATATCCCGGCCATGGTTATGGCTTGAAGCCGAAATTTCAACTTCATTGATACGATGTGTTATATGGTTTTCCTGTATTGCCCAGTCATAATACATACGAAATCAATCTCACTTTGCTCTAGATCGATAATGACCAAATCCGATATACCGGCCATGGTTATGGCTGGAAGCCAAAATTTTAACTTCATTGATACGATGTGTTTTATCGTTTTCCTGTATTGCCCAGTCATCATACATACGAAATCAATCTCACTTAGCTCTAGATCGATAATGACCAAATCCGATATCCCGGCCATGGTTATGGCTTGAAGCCGAAATTTCAACTTCATTGATACGATGTGTTTTATGGTTTTCCTGTATTGCCCAGTCATAATACATACGAAATCAATCTCACTTTGCTCTAGATCGATAATGACCAAATCCGATATACCGGCCATGGTTATGGCTGGAAGCAAAAATTTTAACTTCATTGATACGATGTGTTATGTCATTTTCCTGTATTGTTTAGTCATTTGGCATATGAAATCCAACTTATTTTGGTCTAGATCGATTATGACCAAATCGAATATCCCGGCCATAATCCAATATTGGTTACGGCTGGAAGCCGAAATTTTAACTTCATTGATACGATGTGTTATATCATTTTCCTGTATTGTTTAGTCATTATGCATACGAAATCCATCTTATTTGGGTCTAGATCGATTATGACCAAATCCAATATACCGGCTATAGGCCATAATCCAATATTGGTTACGGCTGGAAGCCGAAATTTTCACTTCATTGATACGATGTGTAATATCGTTTTCCTGTATTGCCCAGTCATAATACATACGAAATCAATCTCACTTTGCTCTAGATCGATAATGATCAAATCCGATATCCCGGCCATGGTTATGGCTTGAAGGATAATTTCATCTTCATTGATACGATGTGTTATGTCATTTTCCTGTATTGTTTAGCCATTATGCATACGAAATCCATCTTATTTGGGTCTAGATCGATTATGACCAAATCCAATATGCCGGCCATAATCCAATATTGGTTACGGCTGGAAGCCGAAATTTTCACTTCATTTATACGATGTGTAATATCGTTTTCATGTATTGCCTAGTCATAATACATACGAAATTTTCCTGTCACCACTTTCAGGTCACCTCTTTCAGGGGTGGCACTTGAGTGTCACCTCGCTTAAGGACACGGCTGATGTGTGATGCAGGTGGGGAGTAAGGTGTATAGCTGGCCTAACTCACCAAGTAGATTATTTTACTTCTGACTCCTTAGTTTCCTATCATAACTGGGTTGCCCTCGGGTATCAAATAAACGGCAGAAGTCCAATCACCAATTTGTATTGTCCACACACTTGTTACACAGGCACAGTGCCTCACCGTACACACAAGTTCAAGGGTGAATGACGTAATGACACACTACTTTTGGGACACTAGTAGCTGCATACGCGACTGGACAAAGACTAAAGAAATTCCCTCGCATAACCCGTTGGGTTTGCGGCTATTGCGCTGACACGACAAAAGTCGCATAGTGTGTCACTACATCATTCCCCCCCTTATTTAAAAAAAAAATTACATAAAAAAATTTTTTACACACAATGTAAACATTGAAGAAGTTTGAGAAACACAGGATTCTTTAAATCATAGTTTGCATTGTTCAACATACCAGTACACAACAGTTTGAGAATCACTGGATAATCAAAAGAAGTCTCGTAACAATAACACACTGCCTGTAATCCGACTAAGCCTAATATGTAAACATTGCTCTGTTCAAATGAATTAATAACAAATAGTACATAATAATATCTGGTTACGAACATTGTAAGTAAAATTTTTCATTGAAATCTAAATCTTTTTTAGACTGTAAATTTTTTTAACAACTTTTGTATAATTTAATTTAACATTGTAAAAAAATATATTTTAGAAATAGGTACATTGTCTTATATCCTTGTGTAAATAAAATGTTATCCATTGGTACATTATACATTGTAAACATAAATACATTTTTTATTTACCATACCTTATTTAACTAATTAACACATTTGCACTTTGACCTTTAGACGATAATGTTGGCAGGTTTTCAACCTTAACTACAGGTACCGGAGTGGCTACCTTAATTTCCTTAATTAACCAGGACTTAAATCTCTTCTTGCACTGGTGGCGTAAACCGCAAAAAAATAAGATGAGTACGAGCACTAGTACTATCAGAAGAATGACTTCATAGAGCGCAAACTTCTCTTGCGTTGTTACGTTAGTTTGCTCTACCTGTACTTTATCTTTATTCTGTTGATTTCCCATAATAAAATTGGTATTTTCAACAAATCACAATACAATATTATAGACTGTCAAATCCATTAACTAACAAGTTGTAAATGATCACAATTTCTCTCATCTCACTACAAATTGCAATTGCGATGTTGCAATTTACCATTTGTCCTCAATAATATTTAACATCGATACATAAAATTAAAGTGTGTGGAAAAATTTGCTTACGCTAATAGAATCGTGCAGGCTTCCTGCTTACTCTACCACTACTCGTTACTTTCAGCTTAGGGTTGTCGACATCATTATTTTTCAGCGGAACAACAATCCTAACTTTTTTAGTTACTTTTTTTGGAATACTACTCGGCTCTTCAATTACATTACTAGTACCACAATTGTTTTCATTTTCCAGGACATAAGCTGGTTTCAATCTATCGATTGAGATACAAGCTGTCCGGTCTGGTAGTTGAATTTTAAAAACTTTATCTCTCCTGCTTATAACCTTATACGGACCATCATAAGGAGGTTGCAGAGGTTTTTTTACAGCATCAACTCTGACAAAAACTTTATCACAATTAGCCAAATCCTTATGCACAAAAATTTTACGGGAATCGTTATTTCCTTTATCCACTGGTTTAAAATTTTTAATTACGTCTTTAATTTTGGAAACATAGTTTTCATAATCACTTTCAATGTTTTTACTACCGTCGTAAAAATCTCCAGGCAAACGAATTGTGGTTCCATAGACTAATTCTGCTGGACTTATGTTGTTGTCAACCTTAATTGCTGCTCTTAATCCTAAAAGAACTGTTGGTAACGCTTCGACCCAAGAGTTCATAGATAAACTTGCCATCAATGCCGTCTTTAAAGATCTGTGCCAACGTTCAACCCTGCCATTGCTCTGTGGGTGATATGCGGTTGTGCGAATCCTTTTTATTCCCATTAATAACATGAGATGCGAAAAAAGATTACTTTCAAATTGACGTCCCTGATCACTTGTAAGCTTTACAGGACACCCGAATCTAACTATCCAACCTTCGTATAATACTTTAGCAACGACAGAGGCAGTCATCTCCTTAATAGGGAAAGCTTCGGGCCATCGCGTAAATCGATCAATTATCGTAACACAATACCTATAACCTTCTTCAGATGTACTAAGAGGTCCTACAATATCAATATGTATGTGTTCAAAACGATCAGCAGATTCAAAACTACCTAGATCTGATACTGTGTGTCTCTGAATTTTTGCTCTTTGACATGAAACACAAGATTTTGCCCATTTACTAATATCTTTATTCATATTTTCCCAAAAATATCTTTGCTTTATTAAATTTTTAGTTGTTCTAATACCTGGATGACTTAAGTTATGAACTATTTCGAAAGCCTTTCTACGAAACATTTCCGGTAGGTACGGTCTAGCTCTACTTGTTGATGTTTCACAAAGTACACAATAATCGGTACCAGGTAACATGATTTGCTTAAATTGCAACTTGCGGTCTAGTTCGCCTAACTGTTGCGCAAGTTGTTTGTTACAACTTTGCACCTGGGCTAAATCAGCAAAATCAATCGACGTGGGCATATCAAAGACCTCTACTCGCGATAATGAGTCAGCTACAACATTGTTATTTCCACTGATGAAACGAATATCTGATGTAAATTCGCTAATAAACATGATCTGTCTAGCTCTTCTAGGTAACTCTTTTTCGCTTCCCATCTTACTAAATGCGAATGTAAGGGGCTTGTGGTCAGTATACACTACTAACTCGCGACCTTCAATCATATAACGAAAATGAACTATCGCCAAATAAATAGCTAAAAGTTCTCTATCGTAAGCACTATACTTTTTTTGAGCACTAGACAATCTACGTGAAAAATATCCTAGCGGTTTCCAAACCTTACCTTGTTTTTGTTGTAGCACGGCGCCTACGCATGTGTCCGAGGCGTCGGTCATAAGCGCTAGCGCTGCATCTTTTGCCGGATGCGATAACAATGCTGCTTGTGTTAAGGTCTGCTTACACTGTTCAAACTGTGAGATTGCTACATCCGTCCATACGATTTTAGTTTTATCTTTCTTCTTGGTGTTACACAAATATTTATCCAATTCTGACTGATGTTCGGCTGCATGAGGAATATGTGATCGATAAAAATTTAACATACCTAGAAATCTTCTCAGCTGCTCCACCGTCTCAGGACGTGGATAGTCGATGATCGCCTGGACCTTGTGTGGCAATGGACGAATTCCTTCTGTTGTGACTTCATGGCCCAAAAATTCCAACCTAGCCTGTCCAAAATCACACTTAGAGATGTTAATAGTTATACCAAATGATTCTAGCCTTTCGAAAACAAGTTTAAGATGTTCCCTGTGTTCCATTTCGTCCTTAGATGCAATAATGACGTCATCGATGAATACAAAAAGGAAATCAAAATCTGGGAAAACCACGTGACACATAAATCTCTGAAAAGAATTTGCACTATTACGTAATCCAAAAGGCATTTTATTAAATTCGAATAAACCGAACGGGGTAATTACAGCAGTTTTCTCTACGTCATCAGGATTAACAGGGATACAATTAAAAGCTCAAATAATATCAATTTTTGACATAACATGTTTTCCTTCCAAAATATACGTAAAATCTCTCAATCTAGGAACAGGATATCTATCTGGCTTTGTTATTTTATTTAGTAGCCTATAATCACCACAAGGCCTAACATCGCCGTTCTTCTTAAGGACAATATGGAGCGGGCTCGCCCAAGGGCTTTTACTCGGGCGGCAAATCCCCATATCACACATGAGCTTAAATTCATCTTTTGCCTTTTTATACCTATCTGGTGGCAATGGTCGTGAACGACAACGGACAGGAGGACCTGTCGTCTCAATAAAATGTAAAACATTATGTTTTGGTACATCCTTGAAATTTATAGGTTTAGTAAGTTCTGGGTATTGGGATAACAAATCGTAATATGGATGTTTATCGTCTACAGTTTTAATTGTGCTTTGTTTACACTTCGAAATTGATCCAATAATATTAAGATTTGTTACACCGTCCAGTAACTTACGCGCACTCAAATCAATAATTAATTTATGCTTTGACAAAAAATCTGCACCAATTATTGGTTGTCTTACATCAGCAACAATGAAATTCCATTGAAATGGTCGCCTTAATTTTAAGTCTAAAATCATAGCATGCATACCAAAAGTTTTAATTGGAGTACCATTAGCAGCATATAACTTATAGTCCTTTAATTCACTTTTTTTGTAACGCACTGCCCATCGGGGTAACACTGACACATTAGCACCACTATCCACTAGGAAACGTAGTCCACTGGTATTGTCTGTGACACAAAGACGGTAATTTACGCATGGATCACAGCCACCCGCCGCTGACTGCACCGCATTTAGTTTTCCGGCTGCGGATGTACTTTCCAGCTGCACGGCTGAAAACATTTGTATGCTTTCTCACCAAATTTGAAATGGTATCTGCATAGCCAGTCTGGGTCAGTTTTCTTTCGTCTAGGAATTCTTTGCCTTGACCTTGAAGTAGAACTTGACCTATTTCGCTGTTGGCTCCTATGAGTATTTCTGCTACGCCTCTGGAACGATTCCATTTTCTCCATTCGTTTCCCAAGTTTATGAATTTCAGCTAAAAAGTCTGTTCCCGCTGGACCTGCACTACTCTCAACCGCTGCCACAGCGTGAGTAGGACGTGCACTCTCTATAATTTTGTCTGCTAAAGCTGCCATTTTCATGATATCGGCGGTGTCTGATACGGTAAGGACACCCCGTACCCAGTTTGGCAGATGGTTTTGCCACAAAATTTTTAGGGTATCATCCGGGACCTTATCTCTTGCCAATTCCAGCATACGTCTCAATAACTGGGATGGTTTTTGATCACCCAACTCCATTTCGCTTATCAGTTTCTGGATTTTGCGATTTTGCGACTCCTCATAGATTTCCAGAAGTCGATTTTTCAAGGCATTGTATTTCCCGGTCGCCGGTGGATTTATTAAGATATCAGTAATTTGGGTGATTACCTCCTTCGTCAATTTGCCGATTACAAATTGGTATTTATTTTCATCACTCCAATTTTGTGGATTTATTACAGCTTCAACCTGGATAAACCAGTGACGTGGCAAATCTGTCCAAAATTGCGGAACACGTGCTGATACGGAAACGCCTGATACGCTTGCTTTATTTTCGTCGGCGTCCATGTTTACAACGAACAGTACCGACGAAAAATAAAATAGGCTTTAAAATGCGCTGTGGTCGCCCTAACACACAGCGGAGTCCCTGTCGCAGTCGCTGTCGCTCGCCGATCCAAAATACCCGAGATACGTTCTTCGGTGGTCACCACTTTCCTGTCACCACTTTCAGGTCACCTCTTTCAGGGGTGGCACTTGAGTGTCACCTCGCTTAAGGACACGGCTGATGTGTGATGCAGGTGGGGAGTAAGGTGTATAGCTGGCCTAACTCACCAAGTAGATTATTTTACTTCTGACTCCTTAGTTTCCTATCATAACTGGGTTGCCCTCGGGTATCAAATAAACGGCAGAAGTCCAATCACCAATTTGTATTGTCCACACACTTGTTACACAGGCACAGTGCCTCACCGTACACACAAGTTTAAGGGTGAATGACGTAACGACACACTACTTTTGGGACACTAGTAGCTGCACACGCGACTGGACAAAGACTAAAGAAATTCCCTCGCATAACCCGTTGGGTTTGCGGCTATTGCGCTGACACGACAAAAGTCGCATAGTGTGTCACTATGCGACTTTTGTCTTTTGTTCATTGACTTTTGTTGACATTTGACTTTTGTTCATTGATACGATGTGTTTTATCGTTTTCCTGTATTGCCCAGTCATAATACATACGAAATCAATCTCACTTTGCTCTAGATCGATAATGACCAAATCCGATATACCGGCCATGGTTATGGCTGGAAGCAAAAATTTTAACTTCATTGATACGATGTGTTATGTCATTTTCCTGTATTGTTTAGTCATTTGGCATACGAAATCCATCTTATTTTGGTCTAGATCGATTATGACCAAATCAAATATCCCGGCCATAATCCAATACTGGCTGGAAGCCAAAATTTTAACTTCATTGATACGATGTGTTATGTCATTTTCCTGTATTGTTTAGTCATTTGGCATACGAAATCCATCTTATTTTGGTCTAGATCGATTATGACCAAATCAAATATCCCGGCCATAATCCAGTATTGGTTACGGCTGGAAGCCGAAATTTTCACTTCATTGATACGATGTGTAATATCGTTTTCCTGTATTGCCCAGTCATAATACATACGAAATCAATCTCACTTTGCTCTAGATCGATAATGACCAAATCCGATATCCCGGCCATGGTTATGGCTTGAAGCCGAAATTTCAACTTCATTGATACGATGTCATCATCATCAGCCCATTTAAGTCCCCACTGCTGGGGCACGGGCCTCTCTCAATCACATGAGGGGTAATTGCCATACTCACCACGCTTGGCAGACGGGTTGGCGAGGGTTTTGATATAAATGCAGAGTTTTCCTTCTCTGGGTGCTGATGATCATGCCAGCAGCTTTACCTTAGTCGCCTTTTACGACACCTCGGTAAGAGTGAGGGTGGCCTATTCTACTCTGCCGGGGACCACATGATACGATGTGCTATGTCATTTTCCTGTATTGTTTAGTCATTTGGCATATGAAATCCAACTTTTTTTGGTCTAGATCGATTATGACCAAATCGAATATCCCGGCCATAATCCAATATTGGTTACGGTTGGAAGCCGAAATTTCAACTTCATTGATACGATGTGTATATCATTTTCCTGTATTGTTTAGTCATTATGCATACGAAAACCATCTTATTTGGGTCTAGATCGATTATGACCAAATCCAATGTACCGGCCATAGGCCATAATCCAATATTGGTTACGGCTGTAAGCCGAAATTTTCACTTCATTGATACGATGTGTTATATCGTTTTCCTGAGAATAAGAATAAGAATTCATTTATTTGCTTTTGAGTAGGGTATACAGAAGATGACAAAGATATATTATATAGACCGCCCATTCAGCCGTCAATAACAGCATGCAAATACAATTATTATAATTTACGACTAAGACTTATAGTATGCGCCTGACATTATAATTTCTGATATAATAGTGTTGTTTAATTTTTGTTATTTAGAAACTCTTGGAGAGAATAAAACCCTTGCATTACAAGCCAGGTGCGCAGTGCATTCTTAAATTTATTAAAAGTTGGCATGTCTTTTATATACAGAGGGATATTGTTGTATATATTCACGCACATGCAGAAACAATTTTTTTTCATGCGTGTACTTTTTGGGACAAAGTCAATAACCAGCCTATTACCATTCCGAGTATTCCGGGGGTAAACGTCTTTAGCCAATTTAAAGCAGCTCAGATTCTGCCTAACAAATTTTGCTATTTCAAATATATATAAACATGGCAATGGGAGTATTTTCATTGTCTTAAATAGTGGCCTACAAGATTCATCGGGTGGTATGCCACAAATCGCTCGAATACATTTCTTTTGTGCTATGAATGCTCTTTGTAGGTCACTACTGTTGCCCCATATAATAAGTCCATAACGCAGTACTGACTCCACGTATGCAAAATAAGCTGTAAGGGCTGTATCCCTTGTTGACGATTTAACTAATTTATATATGCAAATGAAAATCGATTTATTTTATTACATACAACGTCTACATGTGGTTTCCAGTCCAGATTATAATCAATCTCAATACCTAAAAATCTTACACTTTTTGCATGTCTGAGCAATTGTCCATTATAATTAATGTTAAGGTTTTGTGTGACATTATTAAAATTAATATAACATGTTTTGTCAAGATTTATTCGTAGATTATTTTTTTCTAGCCAATTAACTATTGTCATTAATGTTTTATTTACGTCATCTACATGTTCCGACATACTTTTTTTCTTACTTGTTGTTACAACAACTGATATGTCATCCGCAAATAGTACGCTTTTATGTTCGGTGCAGTTTGGTAGGTCATTGATATAGACTAAAAATAGCAGAGGACCTAACACACTACCTTGCGGAACACCAAATGTATTAACCTTCATATCAGATTTATATGTTTGCGTAATAGAGCTTTCAAGTTGTGTAATTTCAACCGATTGCCTTCTATTTTGTAAGTATGTCTTGATCCAGCTCAAAGCATTGCCTCTTATACCACTATTTTCTAATTTTGCAATTAGTTGTCTATGCACTACAAAGTCAAATGCTTTTGACATGTCAAAAAATAAGATTGTTACATAGTTGTTAATCTTTAACCCATGTAGTGTTTTA
The DNA here is from genome assembly GCA_019059595.1 of Marasmia exigua. Lineage (NCBI taxonomy): Eukaryota > Metazoa > Arthropoda > Insecta > Lepidoptera > Crambidae > Marasmia > Marasmia exigua. The sequence continues at coordinate 2,664,799 of CM032477.1, read as the reverse complement.
TCAACCAAATCAAAAGCTGCTAGTGTAGTAGATTTATGTTTTTGAAAGCCATGTTGGTTGTTACACAAGACCTTATATTTATCAAAAAATAACATAAGTTTGTTGTGCATTACCTTTTCATAGATTTTTGATATAATGGGTATTAGTGTAATTGGTCGGTAGTTGTTTAAACTTGCTCTTTCACCTTTATTTTTGAATAGCGGCTTTACTACCGATATTTTAAGTTTATCAGGAAAGAGACCAGTTTCTAATGACATGTTTATTAAATATGCTAGTATAGAACTAATTTTGTCTTTACATGCTTTTATTACCTTAGTACAAACATCATCGTATCCTTGAGAGTTAGTATTATTCAATGTCATTATTATTTTCTCAATATATTCATTGTCAATTGGAGTGAGATAAATTGAATTATTTAATTTATTAATTTTATTGGAATTTATGTTATGATTATTGTATGAATTATATGTCAAATTAATAAAAAAGTCATTAAAAAGGTTAGATATTTTTACCGGGTCATGAATGATATCGCCATTAAATTCAATTTTGTCAATGTAGATATTTAAATCAGATGTACCGTGTGTTTCGTTCTGAATTACTCTCCACGTAGCTCTACAAATGTTTTTACTCTTTAGTACATATTTAGTGTTTGTATTTTTCTTTGCTTGAAAAATGCACTTTTTTAGTAATGTAGAGTACTTAAAATATTGGTGTTTGTCATCTTTTCTTTTTTTAGTGTAGTATCTACGTCTCAAATTTCTATTTACTGCACAACTTTTCCTTAAACCTTTCGAAATCCATGATAAATGTGGCTTCGTATTAATCTTAGTTTTGGTGATTGGAAAGCAAAGTCTGTACAGCAAGCAGAACAAGTCGTAGAATGAGTCAAATGCAGTGTTAGCATTTGTCTCATTTAAAGCGTCAGAGAAGGATAAACATTCTAAGTAGCCTTTAAACCGCTCAATGTTTTCTTTGGAGTAGGATCTTTTATAGGTAAATATTGTTTTTGGTAACGTTGGTTTCGATTTAACTTCAAAGGTTAGTAATTGTGCTGTATTGTGATCAGATAACCAGAGTGGAAGTATTGATCCAGTGGCACTTTTGATGTTGCTGATTATGTGATCCAAACATGAACTATTTCTTGTTGGTTCTGTGATGTGTTGTATCAAATTATAGTTTTTCAAAATGTCTGTGAAGTGTTTTGTACAGTTATTATTGCTGATAGTGTTAATATTTAGATCTCCAATAATGACTATCTTTTGTTTTCTGTATTTTTGTAGATGTAAGTTAAGTAGACGCTCTAAAGTATTAAGGAATAACTCATAGTGCCTTTTTTTAGAAGCTGACGAAGATCTATATACACATATAATGATCACATTGTATCCAGGTATATAGACTGAACAACATTCGAAATGAAAGTTTATCGCTAAGTTGTCAAAGGTGCATATTTTCTTGTAAGGAACATTTCTCTTAATTAATATGCAAGTTCCTCCCCTTTTTTTATTTCTGGAGCAGTGCGCTGCCAGTTCGTAATTACGTATATTTATATTTCTTTCTTCGGTATTTTTTACAAAAGTTTCTGAGAAACATATCACGTCTGGGGAGAAATTAAGTTCAGATAAAGTTACTTCTATCGTCTCGGTTTTGGAGAGTAAGCCTTGTATATTTTGGTGAAGTATGCTGAAATTAATAAGCTTAGGGGCGAAAAAAGTCAGATGTTTTCTTTTCGTCTATATGTAATTGTGAGGGAATCTCTTTTTTTTTAAAGTAGTATGGGATCGTACCTTTTTTGTAGATTGGTGTGTCATTGTGTTTAGTGTGATTGTTTTTTTTATAGCTGTTAAAATTGTCCTTTATTCTTTTATAATTAGTAATATAATCAATTTTGTATTTTGCAAAGTCAATGTCACTATTAATTTTAAAGCTTATCAAATTTTTCATGGTCATGTTTTTTAGGAAGTAATTAGTATAAAGTATGTCAATGTTTATAAAAGTACAATTAAAATATTTTTTTACAAGTGCATTAATTTCTGTGTTAAGTCTATTAATATTCAGGAAATAGTTTTTTTGCACGCTTAATAAGAATATTTTACATTTTTTTATGTTACATAAAGTATTACAGATATTGGACATGATTTCATAGGGATTTTTGTCATTACATCCAACTGAAAGAATCAAAATATCGTCATCATTCAATGAATCACACAATGATGTACAGTCATTGAGTATTTGCGAGCTTGTTGCAAAGGGTTTCACTATACCAGTTACACCGTAATCGTCATTCCACCCTTTAGAGCGGGTTTTCAGCAGTTGTTCCGCCAGCCCTTTAACTTGTTGGTCACCAATTATGTAAATTGTGCCTTTCTGCACTCGTCGTGGTTGACTCTGGGAAGCGTCTTTCGGTAGGTGCTGCAAAGCTGGGCGGCCACCTGGTGCTCTTGATGTACTGACGTTGTTCTCTTCATCTATCTTAGATTGTAGGGGTGTCGAGATGTAACAATTACTTTCTTCATTTTCATCTTCTTTAGACGAAAAATCCAATTTTGTAGTTTTCAGATTTTTTCTTCTGTTTCTAAATGTGATGTTCTTTTTATTACTTGAGGTGTTCATCATGTCTGCTAGGTATTTTACTTTATTTTCGTGTTTCGCTATTGTTTTCTTGAGTTCAAAATTTTCTTGGTTTAGATTTTCTATTTCATGTTCTGCTATTTGTAATTTTTCCTGTAATTCTTTGTACTTTTTTTCCAATAGTTCGAGTTTTTCTTCCAAATTTGATTTTCCAACGTCCGGACAGCTGCTATTCAATCTACTAAATGGTGACATTGGTGTTTTGTCCTGACTTTCTTCGTCAGATAATGACTGAAAGGAATTATTTGTGGATATGTTTATTTTGTACTGAACATATTTATTTTGTTTAGTCGACCAGCATTCTGTACATTTCCAGTTTATCTTATTTTCTTGACTCATTAAGCAAAATCTAGAATAGGAAACATTTGTGCAGTCAACATGGTAACTGTGTTTGCATAATGAGCATTGTAAGTAGTCCCTTTTTTTAATGTCTTTTTTACAAGTTTTGCAGTTATTGGTCATCTCGTATTAGGTTAATATTATATTAAAAAAAAAAAAAAAAAAAAAAAAAAAAAAAAAAAAAAAAAAACAAAAGTATTATAAGGATAAAAAAGTTTCAAAGTTCTACTCCGGATTTGAACTCGCAACTCTTGGTACTCTAGCGGGAGGGTTCTTGAACGGCGCGGGCACTCGGCTAACTGGGTTATGATACGTAGCGGCGAACTTTGCCTTTATTCTGTTTAGGAGTACGTGAATTACCATCGGCGAAGCCGTTCGTGTTCGCTTCGGGAGAGTTCGGTGTAGTCGCTCAGCTGACTCACCGTCACCGCTGCTGACAAGTAAACACAGCTCCGTCGTTCAAATTTGTTAACGACCCTTTTTATATTTCGTGATATCTTTATACACTGCTTCCACTCTTACAATCCATGCACACCGTTCACAAGCTGGTAGTGTCACGTTCACAATGATATATAATGTTGGCAATTTATTACACTTTTACTATATAATAATATTTATTTAACACGGAGCTTTGCAAAGTAGAACCGTACGGCCGGCGAGCGCGGGGGTGAAGCGGGGGGTGACCTGTATTGCCCAGTCATAATACATACGAAATCAATCTCACTTTGCTCTAGATCGATAATGATCAAATCCGATATCCCGGCCATGGTTATGGCTTGAAGGAGAAATTTCAACTTCATTGATACGATGTGTTATGTCATGTTCCTGTATTGTTTAGTCATTATGCATACGAAATCCATCTTATTTGGGTCTAGATCGATTATGACCAAATCCAATATACCGGCCATAATCCAATATTGGTTACGGCTGGAAGCCGAAATTTTCACTTCATTTATACGATGCGTTATATCGTTTTCATGTATTGCCCAGTCATAATACATACGAAATCAATCTCACTTTGCTCTAGATCGATAATGACCAAATCCGATATCCCGGCCATAGGCCATAATCCAATATTGGTTACGGCTGGAAGCCGAAATTTTCACTTCATTGATACGATGTGTTATATCGTTTTCCTGTATTGCCCAGTCATAATACATACGAAATCAATCTCACTTTGCTCTAGATCGATAATGATCAAATCCGATATCCCGGCCATGGTTATGGCTTGAAGCCGAAATTTCAACTTCATTGATACGATGTGTTATGTCATTTTCCTGTATTGTTTAGTCATTTGGCATATAAAATCCACCTTATTTTGGTCTAGATCGATTATGACCAAATCCAATATACCGGCCATAATACAATATTGGTTACGGCTGGAAGCCGAAATTTTCACTTCATTTATACGATGTGTTATATCGTTTTCATGTATTGCCCAGTCATAATACATACGAAATCAATCTCACTTTGCTCTAGATCGATAATGACCAAATCCGATATCCCGGCCATGGTTATGGCTTGAAGCCGAAATTTCAACTTCATTGATACGATGTGTTATGTCATTTTCCTGTATTGTTTAGTCATTTGGCATATAAAATCCACCTTATTTTGGTCTAGATCGATTATGACCAAATCGAATATCCCGGCCATAATCCAATATTGGTTACGGCTGGAAGCCGAAATTTTCACTTCATTTATACGATGTGTTATATCGTTTTCATGTATTGCCCAGTCATAATACATACGAAATCAATCTCACTTTGCTCTAGATCGATAATGACCAAATCCGATATCCCGGCCATTGTTATGGCTTGAAGCCGAAATTTCAACTTCATTGATACGATGTGTTATGTCATTTTCCTGTATTGTTTAGTCATTTGGCATATAAAATCCACCTTATTTTGGTCTAGATCGATTATGACCAAATCGAATATCCCGGCCATAATCCAATATTGGTTACGGCTGGAAGCCGAAATTTCAACTTCATTGATACGATGTGTTATATCATTTTCCTGTATTGTTTAGTCATTATGCATACGAAATCCATCTTATTTGGGTCTAGATCGATTATGACCAAATCCAATATACCGGCCATAGGCCATAATCCAATATTGGTTACGGCTGGAAGCCGAAATTTCAACTTCATTGATACGATGTGTTATATCATTTTCCTGTATTGTTTAGTCATTATGCATACGAAATCCATCTTATTTGGGTCTAGATCGATCATGACCAAATCCAATATACCGGCCATAATCCAATATTGGTTACGGCTGGAAGCCGAAATTTTCACTTCATTTATACGATGCGTTATATCGTTTTCATGTATTGCCCAGTCATAATACATACGAAATCAATCTCACTTTGCTCTAGATCGATAATGACCAAATCCGATATCCCGGCCATAGGCCATAATCCAATATTGGTTACGGCTGGAAGCCGAAATTTTCACTTCATTGATACGATGTGTTATATCGTTTTCCTGTATTGCCCAGTCATAATACATACGAAATCAATCTCACTTTGCTCTAGATCGATAATGATCAAATCCGATATCCCGGCCATGGTTATGGCTTGAAGCCGAAATTTCAACTTCATTGATACGATGTGTTATGTCATTTTCCTGTATTGTTTAGTCATTTGGCATATAAAATCCACCTTATTTTGGTCTAGATCGATTATGACCAAATCAAATATCCCGGCCATAATCCTATATTGGTTACGGCTGGAAGCCGAAATTTTCACTTCATTGATACGATGTGTTATATCATTTTCCTGTATTGCCCAGGCATAATACATACGAAATCAATCTCACTTTGCTCTAGATCGATAATGATCAAATCCGATATCCCGGCCATGGTTATGGCTTGAAGGAGAAATTTCAACTTCATTGATACGATGTGTTATGTCATTTTCCTGTATTGTTTAGTCATCATGCATACGAAATCCATCTTTTTTGGGTCTAGATCGATTATGACCAAATCCAATATACCGGCCATAGGCCATAATCCAATATTGGTTACGGCTGGAAGCCGAAATTTTCACTTCATTGATACGATGTGTTATATCGTTTTCCTGTATTGCCCAGTCATAATACAAACGAAATCAATCTCACTTTGCTCTAGATCGATAATGACCAAATCCGATATCCCGGTCATGGTTATGGCTTGAAGCCGAAATTTCAACTTCATTGATACGATGTGTTATGTCATTTTCCTGTATTGTTTAGTCATTTGGCATATGAAATCCACCTTATTTTGGTCTAGATCGATTATGACCAAATCGAATATCCCGGCCATAATCCAATATTGGTTACGGCTGGAAGCCGAAATTTCAACTTCATTGATACGATGTGTTTTATCATTTTCCTGTATTGTTTAGTCATTATGCATACGAAATCCATCTTATTTGGGTCTAGATCGATTATGACCAAATCCAATATACCGGCCATAGGCCATAATCCAATATTGGTTACGGCTGGAAGCCGAAATTTTCACTTCATTGATACGATGTGTTATATCGTTTTCCTGTATTGCCCAGTCATAATACATACGAAATCAATCTCACTTTGCTCTAGATCGATAATGACCAAATCCGATATACCGGCCATGGTTATGGCTGGAAGCCAAAATTTTAACTTCATTGATACGATGTGTTATGTCATTTTCCTGTATTGTTTAGTCATTTGGCATACGAAATCCACCTTATTTTGGTCTAGATCGATTATGACCAAATCGAATATCCCGGCCATAATCCAATATTGGTTACGGCTGGAAGCCGAAATTGCAACTTCATTGATACGATGTGTTATATCATTTTCCTGTATTGTTTAGTCATTTGGCATACGAAATCCACCTTATTTTGGTCTAGATCGATTATGACCAAATCGAATATCCCGGCCATAATCCAATATTGGTTACGGCTGCAAGCCGAAATTGCAACTTCATTGATACGATGTGTTATATCATTTTCCTGTATTGTTTAGTCATTATGCATACGAAATCCATCTTATTTTGGTCTAGATCGATTATGATCAAATCCAATATCCGGGATATTATCCAATATTGGTGAGTATGGCAATTGCCCCTCATGTAATTTAGGGAGGCCCGTGCTCCAGCAGTGGGAACTTAAATGGGCTGATGATGATGATGATGATTGGTTACGGCTGGAAGCCGAAATTTTCACTTCACTGATACGATGTGTTATATCGCTTTCCTGTATTGTTTAGTCATTATGCATACGAAATCCATCTTATTTGGGTCTAGATCGATTATGACCAAATCCAATATCCCGGCCATGGGCCATAATCCAATATTGGTTACGGCTGGAAGCCGAAATTTTCACTTCACTGATACGATGTGTTATATCGCTTTCCTGTATTGCCAAGTCATCATCATCATCACCATCATCAGCCCATTTAAGTCCCCATCTGCTGGGGCACGGGCCTCCCTCAATCACATGAGGGGTAATTGCCATACTCACCACGCTTGGCAGACGGGTTTTGAAATGCAGAGTTTTCCTTTCTCTGGGTTCTAATGATCATGCCAGCAGCTTTACCTTAGTCGCCTTTTACGACACCTCGGTAAGAGTGAGGGTGGCCTATTCTACTCTGCCGGGGACCACACGGCTTACTTTTGCCAAATCATAATACATACGAAATCAATCTCACTTTGCACCAGATCTTTCTCTGTAAAGTCTGGGAGTTCGGGTTGGTTTATTTTTTTCAATTTTCATGTTAATAACGACTTTCCAATAATAAAACCCGACGATAATGACGACCCGTTTGGAACAGTGGTAGTGAACGCTGCCTTTGGTCCAAGGGTTGCGGGTTCGATCCCCGCCCAGTACAAACATTTGTGTGCATGAACATGTCTGTTTGTATTGGTCTGGGTGTTTTATATGTAATATAAGTATGTATTTATAAAAGAAAAGTATTATATGTATAACGCATAACTTCACTAAGAAGTTATGCGTGATCAATTGATTATTATTTTTAAAAAATCAAGAGTTTTTACGCGTCGCAACAAAAACCGCCTTCATTTTTTTCGTCGGTTTAAACTGCTTTTATATTTTAATCATGATCATTAAAGATATGCAATTGTGTTTTATGAATACTTCTACCCGCGGGCAGTTACAGTGATAAAATGGTAGTAATATTTAACTCGCTTCCTCCGGCGCAGATAAAAGTACGGAAATAGTTGAATATTTCAGATAACAATTATTGTGCATTTAAATTGTCGAACAAACCAAACCAAAGTTATCGACATTGCTCACCGGATTAGCAAGCTTAAGTGGCAGTGGGCTGGCCATATTAGCCGCAGAACCGACAACCGATGGGGTAAACGAGTTCTAGAGTGGAGACCGCGTCTTGGCAAACGTAATGTAGGGCGCCCTCTGGCTAGGTGGGGGGACGATCTGCGCAGGATGGCTGGCGAGAGCTAGATGCGAGAAGCCATGGATAGATCACAGTGGCGAACAATTGGAGAGGCCTACGTCCAGCAGTGGACTGCGATGGGCTGATGATGATGATGATGATGAAATTGTCGAAAGATTTGATTTTATTTTACCGTCATTTTTTTTAATTATACGTGACCAGCAAATGGATCACTTAATAGTGAGAGATTGCCGGCGCTCATAAACACACGCAACAAGCCAGTAGTTACCTGAAGGCCTAAATTAAAGCACAAGATACGACTGAATCGGAGTTTTCCTTTCGTTCACACGTGCTGTGTGTTTCGTTTGTTTGTATTCTATTATGACAGGTATCATCATCATCAGCAACCCACACTCGTCCACTGCTGGACATAGGTCTCCCCTAATCCACTCCCAATTTTCGGCCACTCTCATCCTGCCCACACCAGCCAGCCTTCGAATGTCATCATCCCATCTTGTCGCAGGGCGTCCTACACTACGCTTACCGAGTCGCAGTCTCCACTCAAGGACTTTACGGCTACAACGGCTGTCAGTTCTGCGGCTAATATGACCAGCCCACTGCCACTTAAGCTTGCTAATTCGATGGGCCATAGTCGGTGACTGTAGTTCTCTGTCGGATTACATCAGTCATCATCATGTTTAGTTTATTTTATGTATCAACATATATATGTATTATCATGTAAATTATACATAAGTACTTATAAATAGTTTTAAGTCATTCAAATGTATGACGATTTGTAAGTGCTGTGTACAAGCCTATGCAAATAAAGAATTATTTGATTGTTTGATTGATCATTGCTAATGCGGACCTTCAGAGACACTCCGAGCATAGCCCTTTCCATAGCTCTTTGAGCGACTTTGAACCGGTGGACTAGTCCAGCCGTGAGTGTCCACGTCTCGGCACCGTAAGTCATGACCGGAAGGACGCACATGACAGGTATATTGTCAACTTATCCTGTCACTTAATCTCAATTGTAAAATTAACCCTAGACGTCCCCTCCCTACATTCATTCTTCCTGTATACAATAACAACATTTCATTTAACAATCCACTGGCTAAAGTGTACCGTATATATAACAAATTAGCAGTTGAGCATGACATTGATCTATTTAGGGCTGGTTTCTGTCGTTTCAAGAAGTCCATTAAAGATGCACTCAGCTGAGGCTTTCTCAAGTCACATCTTAAATAATAAAAACATTATATAGTTAAAGAACTCGAATATGTAATGAATTTTATTAACATTGTATACATTTTTTTTAAGTAACCTTAAATAAGTAATATTAAAAGCAATGTTACGTTATAATGTGCAAACACTGATTAGGCTATTCCTCTCTATTTGTCACAGGTATGATAGGTCGAAACACTTTAGAACTGAGACGTAAGCTGTTATTACTCAAGCACTATTTGCTACTTCTGAATAATAAGGTGAATAATCCAAGTGCACTGGAACGTATAGGCTTCCTTGTACCCCGTAGGCACATGGGAGGATCTTGAGGTAGCGTAGGCCCACGCCGAAGAATGCGCCTGTTCACAACCACAAATAATGTGCGCACACGCCGCGCCGCCAACGCACTCGGGCACTCTCACTTCTCAACGACTTGCTAACGCAGTTTCCTGACATGGACGTCCATAATGACAATTTAGGATTATTTCTAAGACGTGTTGTAACTTTTTTAACCGACTTAAAAAAAATAGGTTCTCAATTCGACATGTATAACCTAATCCCTGTTGAATAATTGAATGTCGTATTAAATTACAAGATAATATTGAGCGCCGACTTCGGTAACACCTTTTCTTGAATGTACTGTTATTAAATGTTATTGGAGGTGTATAAAGTGTAAAAAAAATATTATTTTACACTTTTTAGATCGTGGTTATTGAAGGCGGTTTTTTTTGCAGATTTTTTTTAAGTAAAATATTATAGTAATTTTATTGTAATCTAGCTTGTGTAAACTTTGGTGTAATAGCATTGTAAAATACCAAGTTTTCTTTTTCTTAAATTAATAAATAGATTTCAAAAATCTAGAGGTGCATACTCGGATTAGAACCTCGACTCTCCGTATGGAAGGCGAGTTCTTACCCATCATCATCATCATCAGTCCATTTAAGTCCCCACTGCTGGGGCACGGGCCTCCCTCAATCACATGAGGGGTAATTGCCATACTCACCACGCTTGGCAGACGGGTTGGCGAGGGTTTTGATATAAATGCAGAGTTTTCTTCTCTGGGTGCTGATGATCATGCCAGCAGCTTTACCTTAGTCGCCTTTTACTACACCTAAGTGGCCTATTCTATTCTGCCGGGGACCACACGGCGTCAGTTCTTACCCACTTTCGCTATAAATAAATTCATACAACATTTCATTTGCCTGACTCCATTAAGTAGCTTAAGGTGACGGGTAGGGCACACTAGCGACGCCAATCGATTTTCGGGGTTACGACCTCTCGGCAAACACTTATACTATTTGATTAAGCGCTAAATATAATTAATTAGGTATATGTCCCAAGTCACAATTTGAATATATGCATTTAGCCCCCTTATTGTGGTTTGGAAGGGATGTTGCCTCATGAAGATAGGAGATGGCGCTACTTGTCTCAAAAAGGCATATTCTGCATTTTAAAGCTGCAACGTGATTGGTTCTTCCATACATCGCGCGAAGATCAACCTCTGGACTGTACCACGTGACTCTTTCTCTTTTTTCGAATTCAATGATGGCGAAAACATCGTCCTAAAACTTATTTAATAATTTCATAATAAATAAATGCAGTGAACCTGTGTAATACGTACGAAAAGGGTGCTGATAGTCCATTTGTTACGAAACCCTGATAAGTTTTTGTGTGTCCTAGCTAGGAAGACTGTTTATTGTGAATTTTCGGATTGCGTTGGCCGGCCGGCCCAAAAACTTCAACAAGATTACGGGAACAAGTAACAATCAGGCAATCCTGGATGACTGCAGGTTGGTGGAATCTATTTGCTTGGTTCTTATTGTTGATTTTGGGACTCGTAGGGAATATATATAACCATATTTTTCTTTCGTTCCTTTGTATTTCATGCTACTCATAAGTACCACCTACCCACTGCGTCTTACCATATAATCAAAATAATTCACGGTTACGTTCCCCGCATGGATAGGACTATTTACACGTCTTACCATTATTTATTAAATAACTATACACAAATTTTGGATCCATTTTTGTGCGAAAAATTGTTTCACGTAAATGTGGCCGCTTTTGGCGGTAATCAATTTTTCTATAACAAAAACCGGTCCCAACATTTGTGCATGGTTATTTAATAAATAGTGTAAATGTTTGCCGAGAGGTTGTAATCCCGAAATAGTTTAAAATAGATTCCGGTTTATCAATTGGCGTCGCTAGTGTGCCCTACCCGTCACCTTAAACTAATTTTTTGCTACTTAATGCTATAGAGATTCCAATGAATCTCTAAAGCATTGAATACATAAACAGGCTCGCATTGCGCCGTCGCCTGGCATGTAGGCACTCATACATCTCGGCTAGATTAAGGCCTGAAATTTTAAAAGCGAGGTAAGTGATGGCTCCGCAAGCAGAAGTTATACACGTAAAGAACGCATTACCTGCCACAAGTGCGAGATATTGCTTTCTTTTGTGTATTTAGATGATGCTGTACTTGAGAGAGAGATGTTAGCTCAGTGGATACGCGCCTTCCAAATGAACGAAAAGGTCGTAGTTCGAGTCGGAGCATCCACGTCTGGTTTTTTCCAACCTGTGCGTATTTTTGCCATTGGGTTCGACTTTGCGGTTAGGGAAAACATCTGAGGAATACTGTACATTTCGGATAGTTTCTGAAACGTGTAACCATAATTCAATAGGTCTGGTTGTATTGGTGCCAACCAATACAACTAGGAATTACACGCTTAAATGAGAAAAGTGTAGTCATCATCATCATCATCAGCAACCCACACTCGTCCAATGCTGGACATAAGTCTCCTCTAATGTACGCTACTGCCCCCGATTTTCGGCCACTCTCATCCAGCCCACACCAGCCAGCCTTCGAATGTCATCATCCCATCTTGTCGCAGGGCGTCCTACACTACGCTTACCGAGTCGCGGTCTCCACTCAAGGGTTTTACGGCTCCAACGGCTGTCAGTTCTGCGGCTAATATGACCAGCCCTTTGCTAATTCGGTGGGCTATGTCGGTGACTCTGGTTCTCTAGTGTAAAGTGTAGTATGATTATAGAACTGTGAAATTCATAAGACCCTTAGTCCCGATTCATCCAGTCTTTATCCAACGATAAAACATATAGCGCAATTATATGAAGTGTAAATAAAAATTCGTTCTACCAACTACTCATCCAACAGTCAACATCCACCGCCAATGTTGACAGAATAACAGGATAATAATTAAAATGGCGCTGTCATTGTCAAAGCTGTTTTTGAGTTTTGACATTTCCTGTAAAACCGTACTTAACAAAATTCCCGGTGTCATTACGATGAACACAAAACAATACATTTTGTTTATTGCCGGTTTATAATGTCATTCGTTCATTCACTCGTGAGACCTGGTATAGCTATACCAGCTTTGGACGAACACAATCTGGGGCACGACAGTGCCCCCGCCAAGTCGAGCGAAAAAAAGCATGGTCCGTACCATCCTTTTCTTGAAGCAATACAGGATATTTTCGACCCCCCTATAATTTTGTTGTGGATAAAAGAAGAAGCCTTCATTTTAGTAACTAATCAGGCATTATATAAACCCCGGTATATTTAAAATTTCAGTTAATTTGAACCAATAGTTTAAGAACGACAACTTGTTAAAGTTTCTGAATTTGGTCACTGACTGACTGTCCAAGGCACTTCTAGCAGACATAGAAGCTTCAAATTTAGAATTAGTGATTAAACGAACTTAAATGAAATATATTTATTTAATTCTTTAAAATTACATGATTTTAATTTTTAATTATTTAAAATTATTCTTTAAACTACAGTGTCGTTATGCGAAACTACAATTGTTCTCTGATCTCGAGGATGAAGCAAAAGTATAATACAAAAATAATTTAGTGTCTTAATCATGGGAAAACTATTTTTTTTTTGTAATTACGGTCCAGTTTTCTAAATACACCAACTGCATGAATAACTTTGTAATAGCATAGAAATGTATAGGTTACAAAGTTACGTTTGCAATTGAAAGTGAAGGTACCGGAAAAAAAAATAGGTGGATTTGTCAAAAAATCCAAGTCTCGCACTCAGTTGTTCTACCGTAAAAAGTTGTGAGATCTATGTTACCAAGTCGGTTATTAACTTGGCAATCGGTTGTGTTTTCATGCAATGGCCGAGTCAAATATTCAATAACCAAATGCCAAAATAACTTTACTACGACGAATGACTTTACTACGAAAATAAAGTAATAAGAATAAGAATAAGAATTCATATATTTGCTTTTGAGTAGGGTATACAGAAGATGACAAAGATATATTATAAAGACCGCCCATTCAGCCGTCAATAACAGCATGCAAATACATTTATTATAATTTACGACTAAGACTTATAGTATGCGCCTGATATTATAATTTCTGATATAATAGTATTGTTTAATTTTTGTTATTTAGAAACTCTTGGAGAGAATAAAACCCTTGCATTACAAGCCAGCCAGTAACAAAGCAAATTATCCTGCGTATATTTCTGTGCGTCCTTCACCACAAAAAAAATCCTCTATTATTCTGTCTGATCAGACGGAACAAAGGAGGATTTTTTTGCATGTCTGATCAGACAGAAAAATCGAGGATTTTTTTGTGATGAAGTAGCAAGAAGAAAATCAAATTCGATATAAGTCGACTTGTATCACTTTTCACAGGACGCACAGAATTATTCTCTTATAATTGTCATGTTGGTCGAATCCACCCTTAGAATAGTTTCTTATTTGTCTAACTAACTTTGGTAACAGGTTAAGCCGTTAAGGTGACCGGTAGGTCACACTAACGACGCCAATCGATTTTAATTTTTATCTACTAAACCGGATCTATTTTAAACAATTTCGGGGTTACAACCTCTTTGCAAACACTTATACTATTTATTTAATACGTATAGTTAACTGTTTGGTCTGCTTCTGCACTCGAATTTTGGATTACCGCCAAAAGTGGCCGCTTTTGGCGTGAATCAATTTTTCGCGTACAAAAACGGACTCAACATTTGTGCATGGTTATATAATAAATAGCATAAGTCTTTGCCAAGAGGTTGTAATCCCGAAATTGTTTAAAATAAATCCGGTTTAGTGGCAAAAAATTAAAATCGATTGGCGTCGCTAGTGTGCCCTACCCGTCACCTTAAGCGTGGAGTTTACTATTTACCATCAGATTGGCCGCCATCTGCCTATAAACCAACAATTTAAAAAATATCTCACATATATAAAAGGTGAGAATGACTAAACATTTAACTGGAATGTAATGTTACCTTTCAGGTGTAACAGTCAATATAATTCGCCGCAAGATCTGCGAACCCGAAACTGTTCTTCAGCAAATCCCTTTGAGTATTACCTTACGGCCATGGTTACGGTACGGAACATGCTCACTGCAAATAAACAAAAAGGAAACAGCACGCTTGGAGAGAGAGGCGGTTTGAAGGGCCAAATACATGGTACGATCCGACTGTATGATCCGACAAATTGATAATTTTAGACAGCGCATTGCCAAGTTATTCGCCATTCCTTTAGCCAGAACCAATCTAGGTAGTCAGTCCCCTTTGGCACGTGTTTGTTCCAGATATAATAGCATAAGTAAAACTGTTCCTGATTTAGACATATTCGACATTGTGTTTTCTAAATTCAAATCGTTGGTGACAGAGTATCTATCAGGCCACTAGCCTGATGGATGCTCTTAGCTCTGTCACTACTGTCACGCCTAGCACTAAGTTTTTTTTACTAATTTAATTAAGACACATAAGGAATCTAAACAAAGGTTTTTCTCATAAGCGCTATGTACGCCGTTATTTTGATGCATATCAGAACTGTGACCTTATTAATATGTGGCTTGTGATTGTAATAATATGTATCATGTGGCTGTACTAAATAAATAATTTTATTAATATGATAGGTAGCAGACAAGCTGATACCCATGGATATCCACAACACCGGTGAAGTCACAAGTGCGTTGCCTTAAATCTTTAAACTCCTCCAGTATCCTCATTTACTTGGCGAAACACAACAGAGACGCTGGTTTTTTTAGGGTTCCGAAGCCAAATGGCAAAAAACGGAATCCTTATAGATTCGTCATGTCTGTCCGTCTGTGTGTCCGTCCGTATGTCACAGCCACTTTTCTTCGAAACTATAAGAACTATACTACTGATAAATGAATTATAAAACTAAAAAAAATATATGATGTACATAATCATGAAAACTAACAACGAAAATTAGTTTGAACTAGATATAGTGAGTAGTTTTTTTTTAATACGTTATAAACCGTAAACCGCAATTTACCATCCATATATCTTACTTGCTGCTACGGAACCCTTCATGGGCGAGTCCGACTAGCACTTGGCCGGTTTTTGTGAAGCCGTAGTATCGCTCGGGTCAAGCCGGCCCATTCGTAACTTTCTGATGAATAAAATGTATACATGTCTCATGTATAAATGTGGGAGAGCCACGCTTAGGCATGAATGGGCCGGCTCCACCGGAGTGATACCACTGCCTCACAGAAGACCGGCGTGAAGCAGCGCTGCGCTGTGTTTCACCGTGTGAGTGAGGTTACCGGAGGCCCTATGGGGGGAAGGAGAAAAGGTTGGCAGCGCACTTGTAACTCCACTGGTGTAGCGGGTGTCCATGGGCGGCGGAATTGCTTACCATCAGGTGATCCGTCTGCTCGTCTGCCACCTCATATAAAATATAAAAAAAAAATGTCGACGTCGTTAACGATTTACTTCATCGAAAACAACTATCAGACATCGCAATCATGAATAATCATAACGATGAACCGTGGTTCTGATCGTGAATATGATGATCAACGATTCGATTTGGTTTCACTCTGATAATGACGTATAAGTAAATAAATGAGAATGAACAAAGTGAAACATTGGTCATGAAGATCGATCTTATCTAAAAGATTGGTCTTTTCATGTTCGGGTGTCATCTATGAAACAATCAATAATTTAAGATTTCCCATCAAATAAAATCGTAACCTTGAATCGTACCATATACGAGGCCCGCGATGAAATGTAACACCTCTCTGCGAATAGTTCATTACATTTGAACGCCCACTAGAACTGAAATCTCGCCCTAAATTGATGGTTCTGAATATGAAAATTTACGTAGTGAAATTTAAATAATATCCTGAATTCAAATAGGTGAAATGTATTTGCATTTCAGTATGCTACTGGCAACATTAATTAATGTTTTTTATAATTTACATACAAAAAACACGTTTTTTGGCTTCATTTCATTATTAAATGTGGGAGAGCCACGCTTAGGCATGAATAGGCAGGCTCGACCGGAGTGATACCACTGCCTCATAGAAGAACGGCGTGAAGCAGCGCCTGTGTTTCATCGTGTGAGTGAGGTTACCGGGGGTGACGAGGTTGGCAGCGCACTTGTGATTCTACTGGTGTTGCGGGTGTCCATGGGCGGCGGAATTGCTTTCCATCAGGTGATCCGTCTGCTGGTCTGCCACCTTTCACATATAAAAAAAAGTCATAAGTGGTAGATTGGCAGACAGATCACCTAATGGTAAGCAATTGTTGCGTCACCCATAGACACCTGCAACTCCCGTAACGAACGTAATGGTACCACGGCTCGTTGAAACCCGGCAAGAAGCGGTTTTTTCCCGCTGTCAACCCTCTGCTTGTCCACCCCGGGTGGACAGTGAAACAAATTGTTAAAAAAAAATCCCACTGTCCACCCCCTCTTTCAACCAAGAAGGGTGGACAGCGGGAATTTTTTTAACATGTGTTTCACTGTCCACCCGGGGTGGACAAGCAGAGGGTGGACAGCGGCAATAAACCCAAGAAGCTGCGCTTGCGCTGTATTTCGTCGAACGAGTCAGGCTACAGGCGGCCTTTATTAGGACTCTACTTTTGTGTCGATAAGCGGGATGGCAAATATGTACCTTGTCTTGGCAGTTTAAATGGTATAACATAAGCAACAATTCATTAACCATAACACATAATCTTCTTCTTCATCTTAGCGTGTAATTCCCGGTTGCGTCCAAAGCTGTCGCTCTCGAGCCCGACGTACGCTTAGACCATGATTATCTGGAGTTGTTCCAAAAGACCAGGGCAATCATCCTCATGTGCAGGGCAATCGTGACTATACTCCAGGAACTCAGCATTTTAGACCGTCTATCAACCATAGTACAGACGCGCATACTGCAGTACTTTGGTCATGTCTCCAGGCGTGGTTACGACTCGATAGAGCGGCTGGTCGTTCAGGAAAAGGTAGCGGGGACCAGATCATACGGTAGATCACCGATGAGCTGGACTGATCTTGTGAAATGCGCATTAGGAAACGCAGTGACAGACTGTGCCATGCAGTCTGAACATAGGGAGATGGCAAAAGATCGTGAGGAAAGCCTCTAACACCAACAAGGATGCCTTTACGTGACCACGATCGCCCTGACAAGAAAATTGAAAAGGAAAAATGAAAATAGTTTATTCAACTTAGGTCCATACACAACACTCATGAATGTCAACATTTTTACCACTATTCGGAATGAAGTTTTCTGCCAAGAACACACCAGTTAGAAACTTAGCAGTTGGCAGAAGTAGAAGTTGGTTGAAGAAGGTTGGCAGCGCACTTGTGATTCCACTGCCATCGCGGGTGTCCATGGGCGGCGGCAATTGCTTACCATCAGGTGATCCGTCTGCTCGTCTGTCACCTATCACAACGCAAAAAAAGTTACTCTTTTAAAAAAAAATTGTTTTACAAAATGTCACCATTAGCTTAAAAATAAAATAGTTTATTCAATTTAGGTCCATACAGAACAGTTATACATGTCAATATATTTACCACTGTTCGGAATGTAGTTTTCTGCCAAGAAGACACCAGCAAGAAACTCAGCAGTTACTCTTAAAAAAAATGTTTTACAAAATGTCACCATTAACTTAAAACTAAAGTACAATTTTTGTGTTACTAGTATGTTCCTAAATTATTGCCATTCAAAAAATCGTCTATTTTATAATAGCCTTCTTTCATTTAACAGTTATTTATATGCAATTTAAACTTTGTGAAGGTAAGTTAATAATAATCTGAGGTAACTTATTAAACAGAGTAACACTAACAAGAGTGTATCGACAAAGAAGGAGAATTATCTCCATTATAATTTATACTTAGTAATTTATACCTAGTACTGCTTGCAAGGAAATGTATCGACTAACTCCCCACACTATTGCCAGTACATCATGTTGCCGACAGATCTCCGACCAATTTGTCGGTTGCACGTAATTTATATGTATTTCGTGCGGATATCCATCACACACGTATTGTACGCCAATATCCATGATTATTCTGTAATATACATTTTATATGCGGGGCCTAGGGATAGGGATAGAACCTTGTCTCGGTTCTGTTTATGGAAGTATTGAGGCCTTTTCTGGAGATTTTATAGCGGTTTTGTATTTTGGAAAATAGAAAGCGTAAGCGATACCTCTGGTTGTTTTTATGTGACAAGTGGTAGAAGAGTAGTTGGGCCGTCTTAACGGTAAGTGATTGCCGCCGCCCATGGACACTCGAAACGCCAGTGAATTTGCAAGTGCGCTGCCAACCTTTAGGTTATTTGAAACGTTTTAAGAAAATGTTTTAAATTATTCTAATATGGGTAACATAGGTGCTTGAGCTACCTATCTTGGAGTCAGATCAATGTAAGTGATGTAGGGCTGTGTTCTCAGGGTCCTGGGTTCGATTCCTGGGACGAGCAAAAAGTATGTTTCGAATAATCGAACATAGCTCGGGTTTGTGATCGCATTTGGCAAGCGTGGTGATTAATCCTAATCCCATAATAGTAGCGATGACTTGATTTCTACGATGGAAGCCTTTGCCCAGCAATGGGACTGTTTATAAGCTGATACCTTTAAAATATAGAAGTCTAAAATAAGAAATAATTCTTTTTTTAGACTTCTATATTTTCTACAAAAATTGTCAATAATATTCTATAAACGCTCGGCACGTGATCTCTCACGTTAGGATCTAGCTCTGAAAACGATTTCCCACGAAAAACATATTTTTAATCATTTTTTGGTAACCACACTCCGAAACACAGGCTGGCGCTACTCTACGCCTGTTTTCTGTGAGAGATCACTGCGGTCGAGCAGGCCCATTCATGCCCGAGCAAGTTTCTCACATAGCAAACTTCTGGTATATACTTTGGTGCAGGGTCATTCCACTTAGTACTTTTTTCCTTAGTATGGGAAAAATAGTTCAGCGGTTTTCGGATTATGGAGATTGTAAAAAGCAGATTTAGGCTTAAAAAGCAATCGAGTAGATGGTTCGGCGTTGTTTCGGTAGATGTCACTATGCATTTTTACATCGCGCTAGTAAAGCGTGTTTCCGAAACAATCTTGTGTTTCCGAAATCATTATCAATTTTAAAAGGTACTGGAGTGAAACAAGAAATCTATAAGGTATTGGGAATTTGGTTATAAAGCAAATAAAATTATTTCTGATATTTTATTTAATCGTCTCCCTGACTGATTCTCGAAGGTAGCCGTACTACATAGGCGTTGAGTATTGGTCGTTTTCCTCTAGATGGCGCTAGCACTGACTAGCCAACTGATGCCTCTATCTCAGTATTATATAAGATATGCTTTGGTGTAAGCTTGATGTGATCAAGGCAATGCCTCGTTAAGCAAAGCGATCGTATTTCACTATCTTCTCATTATTAGACAATTTCCTAATATCAGCGTATGAACGCATCGTCGGTTTGTGCGTAGATAACCTAATCAACCAATCACAATTACTGAAATTAATTATCTCCCAAAGAACGCTAACTAAACTACTCATGCACAACTTGCTTTCAAATTACATTATGTATATTGATGGTAAGCAAGAGAAGAGCCCACGTTGCAATTACAACGGAAGCGATGTCAAGGCATCAACTCCGTTGGAGCAGTCCCAACGGAGTTGATACTGGCCGGCGAAATGCTTCTTCACGCTTCGTTTGAAAGAATGCATATTGTAGGAAGGAGGAAATACATGCGCCGGCATCAGAAATAGGAACTGCCAAATTTTAGTCCGTGATGGAATGCTTTCCACTGTGAAGCGGTGACAGCGTTCTCCGGCGCGTGTAGTTCTGTGACGGAAAAGGGCAGGTGGGATGAGGGAGAAAATCTCTTCAGAGCATTCACCCGTGATATAGACGGTTTTTAATAAGATACGGGGCAGATGAGCAGATGGATCACCTAATCAAGTGATCAGTTATGCTGCTTAAATGAAGAGCTAATTGGGACCTTATCTTACCATATAACTTCCGGTTGAATCCATAAGTCTAGCTTTAGAGCCGTTGAAACATACGGTTCAAGATTTGGAAAGTCTGGTAATTAAAATGAAGTGACTGCCGTCTGACCTTAGCAAACAGACAGGGGAACCAGACCAACTGAATCATAGTTACGCGTTGCAGAAACTATCCGAAACGCGCAGGGTTCCTCACGATGTTTTTTATCACCGTTAAGCTAATGGTACAAAAATGCATTAATAATCTTGCGATGCATGCTCGGATTCGAACAACGACTCCCTGCATGGAAGGCACGCTCTTATCTACTGAGCAGCCATCCATTTGACTTTCGGGAGTTTGTGAGTTATAAAGGAGATCCTCGGACTTTCATATATTTTTGGTCCAAATATTTTTCATATTATACCCGGCCAAATCAAATTTTGATCCCCTGATGCTCAAATGTCAAAATTTGGCACAGAGAAAAAAAAATAATTCACTGAAAATGTATGAAGATATTGATTCTTGAATTCAAATAAAACCAAGATAATGACTACAGCTTTGGTCCCATAGTGACAAAAACTCAGGAGGGCAAGTACTACAAGAAAATTTACTGGCCGGCACTTGGTCCAAATAAAAAAAAATATTATTAAAAAAACAAAATACCCGACTGCACACTAAAAAAAGAGTAAAACAAGCCCCACAATAATATTGATCAATCAAATGCTAAAAACTAATTATGTAATACCGTTTAAACAATACCTATATTAAAATACACTACAATATGTGTTCGTAATCGATAGTTAAATAAACAGAAACTTATTTTGAATACAAATTTACTGAATATAATTTATAAATGTTGATGGAAAGCATCGCAGGCGGGGACCAACAGAGGCTTACCAACAGAGGCTTATTTATAGTCATTTCGGTTGTGCACCATTTAGCAGAATTTTCGTTGGTGGCGGTCAAGGTGGTCCCCGCCTGCGATGCTTTCCATCAACATTTATAAATTATATTCAGTAAATTTGTATTCAAAATAAGTTTCTGTTTATTTAACTATCGATTACGAACACATATTGTAGTGTATTTTAATATAGGTATTGTTTAAACGGTATTACATAATTAGTTTTTAGCATTTGATTGATCAATATTATTGTGGGGCTTGTTTTACTCTTTTTTAGTGTGCAGTCGGGTATTTTGTTTTTTTAATAATATTTTTTTTATTTATAACTTTTTAGCTGTTTTTATTTAACGAAAATGTTGTAGATGTAGAAGACTATGTATATGTAAGTACCATTTTAAATTATTTCGACCACATTTGCCGCATTCGGGCTGTATACTCGAGCATATCCCCCTCCGCACCGCGCCGCGCGCCGCATTTCAGGCCACGCCCTATCTTTTTGCTTGCTAACGCATGAGTTGCTTTGCGTTGACGCAGAATTAACATGTTCCCGTGGGAATTTTGAGAAAAAAACGTATCCTATATTAATTACTCCCGTGATTGAAATGAATCTAATGATACCGCATACATATTTTTTTAAAGGGAAATTTAGAAAAAATATTATTATGTCTTTGTCCCGTGGGACTTTTAGGATAAAATGTATCCTATGACACTTCTGTAATCAAGACAAATCTAACGATACCTCATACATCAAAATCCATCAAGCCGTTTAGGCTACAGGAGGTCACAAAGGAAAAGACATACATACATACTTACATACACTCGAAAAACATTACCCTCCTTCTTTGGCAGTCGGGTAAAAAGAGGACGCACTTTACGGGAGTTTGTCCATTCGGTCATTTGAACATTAGTATTTCAATCTTCGGTATTTCGTTTATCGGCAATTTGTACTTTCGGATTAATTATTTCCGGTCTTTTGAACGTAAGCATTTTGTCCACATTTATTATGAACTTTCAGACTTTTGATAATTTAAGTATGCGTCTGAGTGTTTGTGTGTGAGGTACTTTCTTTGTTCCTGGTTCCCATAGTACAAGGGAACCTTACTCAGAGACTAGAACAATGTAATTGTTTCTGAGTACTAAGTTTCTTGCTGATTCTTCTCGGCAGGAATTGACGTTCCGAATCAGCGGTAGATTACATAATATTTGACATTTATAAATGTTCTGTATGGACTTAAATTGAATTAATACATTTTTATTTTATTTTGATGTTGTCTGTGTAAATATTTTTTTTATTCTAGTTTCTACAGAGGCAGGGAAAACGTTGAATACCGACCGGGGCAATATTTGTGATGCTGTCTCAATTTATTTATTTACATATTATTTGAAATTTATAAATGTTCTGTATGGACTTAAGTTGAATAAAGACAGTTTTATTTTATTTTATTTTGATATTGTCTCTGTTAATGTTTTTTTTTATTATGGTTTCTACAGAACAAGGGAAAACGTTGATTAGGGTCTAGGACAATATTTGTGATGCTGTCTTAATTTATTTAGAAATTTAATTAGCTTCCTTTATTTATATTACATTTCATTGGTATGGTAACCCATATAGCTATGATTAGCTCATTGTGCATCTACAGTCTGGGTCGTTAACAATCAGATCGTATTTCCCCGCTTCTCATTATTAATCGGCTAATGTTCGGATGCGGTCGGCGTGTAATACGACCCTAATAAGATGACAATCATGACGGGAGTTTGCCACAATTAACGGCGTTGTGTGATCCAATTGTTGCAATTATCGAGCAATAGAAATAGGGTTCAGTTTGGTCCACTATTTGTCATCACTGAATTTTGATCAAGTCTGTTGAAATATCTGGCGCTTAGAGCATAGTCCTGGGGCTCGGTGTCGTTAATGCTTCCATTAGTACAGCTTATTTGTCCAGTTGTGATCAAAGTTGACATACATTCCGTCATGACATACGGAGCCGAAACGTGGACACTTACGGTACGGCTGGTCCACAAGTTAAAGGTCGCTCAGCGGGCTATGGTACGAGCAATGCTCGGCCGTCTCTCTCCGAGATCGAATCCGAAATGAGGTGATCCGACAGAGAACTAAAGTTATCGACATTGCTCACCGGATTAGCAAGCTTAAGTGGCAGTGGGCTGGCCATATTATCCGCAGAACCGACAACCGATGGGGTAAACGAGGTCTGGAGTGGAGACCGCGTCTTGGCAAACGTAATGTAGGACGCCCTCTGGCTAGGTGGGGGGACGATCTGCGCAGGATGGCTGGCAAGAGCTGGATGCGAGAAGCCATGGATAGATCACAGTGGCGAACAATTGGAGAGGCCTACGTCCAGCAGTGGACTGCGATAGGCTGATGATGATGATTGACTGATGATCAAAGTTGCGAAGAAGCATCTTGCGGGCCAGTATAGCAGTACCAAGGGAAGAGTGCCTTGATATCGCGTCCGTTGTAATGGAAACGTGGGCACTCCTTTTGCTTAACATCCTGACACAGTTGTCACTATAAAAAACATCTTTTTTTTAATATTATTTTTGGAGCGTATCTCACGCTTAAATCATGATCTATGATTTTATAAGTCTGCAACAATTAAGCGACTGCTCTCTGGCCTTTAAGCCCTTGGACAGAAGAACCAGATCAACTAGACCATGGTTGCACATTCAGAATAATTTTGTCCCAACAATTGTTCTGGGTACCTACGTTTAGAGAAATATACGAGCAGGATCCTGCAGTGGGCCGTGATGGGCTGATGCCAATATTTTGACAGCTTAGTGACTATTTAAAAAAAAAAAATTGTTTATTCGTTTCAACAACAACCATTAAAATTTTGGTGTTGACATCCTCTAGTAGGTACAAAATTAGCACCTGTGTCACAAAATATCAGTTACATGCAACAAATAAACAGCGTATAAGGATCTATCTGTATGTGTGCGCGCGCGCGCGCGCGCGTGTGTGTGTGTGTGTGTGTGTGTGTGTGTGTGTGTGTGTGTGTGTGTGTGTGTGTGTGTGTGTGTGTGTGTGTGTGTGTGTGTGTGTGTGTGTGTGTGTGTGTGTGTGTGTGTGTGTGTGTGTGTGTGCGTGCGTGAGTCGTGCGTGAGTGCGTGCGAGCGTGCGTGCGTGCGTGCGTACGTGCGTGCGTGCGTGCGTGCGTGCGTGCGTCGTGCGTGCGTGCGTGCGTGCGTGCGTGCGTGCGTGCGTGCGTGCGTGCGTGCGTGCGTGCGTGCGTGTCTATTGTATTTTAGGAACACCGATATCGATACATTTTTTGCGCTGACTAAAATCCTTGCCCAAAAAAAAACAACTAAGGTATTCGTTTTTATTGGCCAAGGATGGACTACGAACAATCTCATTTATATGAAGAACTTTGCTTTTAACGATCAACCAACAACACGGGCCAATAAAGAGTTCAAAGCCAAGTTGAATAAACAAAGACATGCAAACAAAATCAGTCCCCAAACCCTCAGGTCATCTTCAACTAAACAGGGATGCAGCGTCAACTGCAATAGCAATCACAATTTGTGCCAACCAAAATTGACTCTTAAACCTTGCAGTTAAGGGTTAGTGCAACAAAATTGGGTATAGGGAATAGCGCTGCAGGTGCCATAACTCACGAGGGTTGGATCTAGGGTTGGCAGGACGGACAGGATTCGGCTGAGTTATGACGATATTTTATAGACTTCTGACAAAGTAAAATTTGCGCCGACCAACTGCTTAGGGATAAAATAGAATATGGACCCCTTTTAACCGCTTTCAAACAAAGTGCCTCTGGATTCCACCCATATGTCACTTTGAATGTTCACGACATTTTCAAAGACTACTTATCTGGTAAAGATGGACTTTCGTAATTTTAATGTATCTATACATTATAGTCGGCAAACGAGCAGACAGCACACCTAATGGTAATTGAAAGAAATAAAAACTAACTAGGTTGGCGCAACGACCCAAATAGGCTTTGGCCTCCGATAATTTTGACCGTGGGGGAGCCACGCTTCGGCATGAATGGGCCGGCTCGACCGGAGCAATATGTGCGTGTAGACCGAGGGATCAGTCCTGGGATTCGCAAAAAAACTTTACCAATATTTTAGTAGTAGTCTTAAAACAATTGTAGAACGAACCAGGAGGCCCAATTCGGGGCAAAGGGGGAGCGCACTTGTGACTGTCACGGGTGTCCATGGGCGGCGGCAATCGCTTACCATCAGTTGATCCGTCTGCTCGTCTGCCACCTACATTAAAAAAAACTTGTATTTTGTTTTTGTACAAAAAAAATATCTATTCATCTATCAGTTTCGTCGGTATTCAGTATCCACCGGCCCTACTCAGATTTCGAAACGAGCGAGTAGGGACTAAGGTTCGACGATTGAGATGCAATAGAAGGTCAAGAAAAAAGGGTTTTACGTACGCAACGATTTAGTAAGGTCCGTGTGAATTAGGATTTTCACTTACTTTGTTGCTAAAACTTTAGCACCCGAGCTGGGACTGGCAGTAATAACGAATGACAGATATCAATTGTATCTGCGAGTATATTGAGTTTAGTTGATATTTTTAAAGCAATCTTTTGCAATTTATTCTTAAGTAAATAACGCACTTAAAATTGTAATAATATTTCCACTGGATATTGTAAATATACCTACAATATTGATGAGACTATCGACAGCTTATTTCGAATCAAGCACTTATAAATTTCGTCGGCTTACTAACGCGTTTAGTGGTCTGATTGGTAGAGCTTTTGGTAGATAATAATTCTCACAATCATAATAATAATTCTCACAACATCTCATACGTTGACCTGATTCCGTACTAAGTAGCTTAAGCACTTGTGTTACAGATATCAGACAACAGAGGAACACAAATATATACTTAAATACATATATTACACCCAGACACCGAACAAACACAAGTGTTCATCGCACGAATGTTTGTCCAGGGTGGGGATCGAACCCACGACCTTTGGCGTAAAAGGCAGGGTCACTACCAATTGCGCCATCCGGTCAGATTCACCCGAATTGTGGAAAGTGTGGGTTCGTGTCCTGCCTGAATACGAGATGAAATTTATAAGTGTGTTATTTATATTGAGTTTTTGGAAACGAACAACTTTGGTGCTTAAACCAGATTTCTTAATTAGTAACTTTTTCCTGAAACATAAAATTCGTTTCTTTATTTACCTCTCCAGTTTTTGAATGTATTTTTACCGACTTCAAAAAAGGACCGCTTGTCCTATGTTCGAGTATATGTTTGTTTCTTTTATTATTTTTTATACAGTATGGTCAACGATTTCTCCGCCAATTGGTGACCGATTTGCACAATTCTTTTTTTGTTTGAAACACACTTCCAAGTGGAAAATGGGACCACCATTTTCACCATGTCAAGATCTGAAGAAGGGATCCCAGAGAAATCGAAGGCAACCGTCAAATGATATAGGCACATGAATTGTTTTTATATCATTTGATTTCTATTTGAATTGCTTACTATCTGATTTTTTGTTTAGTATAACATAGTCAGAATGACGTATAAAAAGTATAGACATGACAAAAGAAAATTGTATTTGTATTTTAAAAATTCATAATTTATAATATTAACAATATGCATAAAATAACAATAATGATAGTAAAAAAAAGGAAAACAAGAAAAAATAATAAAAAAGGATGACAAAAGAGAATAACAATAAAAAAATTAAAACATATATATTATATAACAATTCATCATCATCAGCAACCCACACTCGTCCACTGCTGGACATAGGTCTCCCCTAATGCACGTCACTGCTCCCGATTTTCGGCCACTCTCATCCAGCCCACACCAGCCAGCCTTCGAATGTCATCATCCCATCTTATCGCAGGGCGTCCTACACTATGCTTACCGAGTCGCGGTCTCCACTCAAGGACTTTACGGCTCCAACGGCTGTCACTTCTGCGGCTAATATGACCAGCCCACTGTCACTTCAGTTTGCTAATTCGGTGGGTTATGTCGGTGAATCTGACATTCATATAACAATTACTTTTAATTTAATAATAAATTAATCTAATAATAATAATCATACTAATAATGTAACTTCACCCTTTTTTATATTGTAAATACCCCTTTTTCCCTTATTTCCCATTTATATTTTTGTAATATCGTTTTGAGAGTGAGCAAACGCGGAGCTCTAATATAAGAAATAAATCTAAACTAAAAAAGGCACGAACCAAGAATCTGTGGAAGAATCATTTACTATTAAAAAATGTTAACACATGCTAAGCACAGTCATGCCTCTCGTATCGTTTCTTAACACATTAAAAATATAAAGACACCAAAGGAAAAATGCTCAAAAGCATTAAGCGTAAGTTCTCAACGGGAACAGTTCGCTATCGTTGATTAAATCACGTGACACAGGCCGCGGGCACCAGCGCCGCGTTGTATATTCAATTTGATAGAAAATAAGAAAAGGTAATGCGATATCCTCCGCCATTAACTTTTAGATTGTGTGAGATTTGTGAAGTCATTTTTTTTTTGGTCAAATTGCCAACGTTTGACCACAATCGCAACTAATGGAAAGCGACAATGACTTAAAAATGCCTGTTCACTCTTGCTTTAAAGATGTCCATATTATAGTGGTCAGGAAAAATAGACATATAAAAAGCTCCAGTTATTTTGTTTCTAAGCTCAAACATAATACTTCGTAAATCGTAAACACACTCTGATAAACAAACACTTACACCTTTCATTAGAATAGTTACTTACGGGACTTTTACCATGTACCTTATTTTTGAGTTTCCGATATTTCGGCACTGTTGCAAGCGCCGTGGTCACGGAGTAACTGAAGTTTTAGCGGGTGAGCGGGTGAGTAGAGGTGGAAACAAAATAAAAACATTGATCCAGCTGCATAAACACGTCACAAATTCACACACACAAAACAGATACACACACACACAAACACACTTACTCATACATACCTACATACATTTGCCGTATGGTTCCCGGCAGAGTAGAATAGGCCACCCTCACTCTTACCGAGGTGTCGTATAAGGCGACTAAGGTAAAGCTGCTGGCATGATCATCAGCACCCAGAGAAGGAAAACTCTGCATTTATATCTAAACCCTCGCCAACCCGTCTGCCAAGCGTGGTGAGTATGGCAATTACACCTCATGTGATCGAGGGAGGCCCGTGCCCCATCAGTGGGGACTTAAATGGGCTGATGATGATGATGATGATGACCTACACCCTCGCCAACCCGTCTGCCAAGCGTGGTGAGTATGGCAATTACACCTCATGTGATCGAGGGAGGCCCGTGCCCCATCAGTGGGGACTTAAATGGGCTGATGATGATGATGATGATGACCTACATACATAGAAACAGAAATAGAGAAATTAAAACACCTCCGTTTCTTTTCACGTTGTGTTAGGTACCTATTCGAAGGAAGAAAAAGCAATGCTATGATATCTTTAGCCATTAAGGCTTTTAACTGCGCGAATGATTTGTGAAGTCATATTCGGAGCTACAGTACATGCCGTTAATGCAATCCACGGATTTTTATTGTATAAAGGGGAAGCGTTTTATGTTGGTCTCGTGAGATATGAAGCGAAATTTCGAAACGCTTTTAAAAGATTTTTTATGCAAGAGGCGACAAACGAGGAAGCTTTGAAGATGGAAAATGATTACCATGCCCATGAACATCTGGGAGTCACGCGTTTCAGTTGGTCCAGGATATATCTACTGTGGTCCAGGTCTCGGTAAACGTGCCGATGCGTGGCTCGGTCGTCAAAACTTTTGACCGTGGGAGTGCTGTGTTTCGTTGCGTGATTGAGGGTACCGGAGGCCCAATCCGGGGGAAAGGGGGTAACTCCACTGGTGCCGCTGGTCTCTATGGGCGGTGGCAAACGGATACCATCAGGCGATCCATCTGCTCGTCTGCCACCTATCACATAAAAAAATGTACCCTTAGATCTTTAAAACTAAATAACGAATTTTGATGCGGATTCTTTACTTAATACCTAGAAAGCCATTTTTTTATCAACTATAGTAACCTATATAGTAAGTATAGTGACTGCCGAAATTGTACAATTAAATTTTTTAAAGTTGTGGTTTTTTGTGCAATAAAGTATATTTATCTATCTATCTATAGGCCAACGCTTGGCCACAATCTCACCTGATGGAAAGTGACGATGATACGCATTCATCTAGAAGATACCTGTTCACTCTTGCCTTAAAGATGTCCAATTGTAGTGGTCCGGAAAAACAGACCTTGGCAAGAAGTTCTATTTCATAGCAGTCCGCATTATAAATTCATTAATTTATTATGCATGCATTTAAGAGGAAAGTTTCATTCACTAGGGCAGGCCGTTAGAGTAATTATAAATAAATAAAGTAGCGACTTAAAAATCATCCCTATATTTACCAAAGAAAATATATCGTTAAAAATGCAAGTTTCTGCCAAGATTTTGCGGTTTTGGCACCAACCGCTCGTTTATACCGTACCTTTTAATTTAAACTCTTTTCTCCTGCTTGTGCATTCGCGGTTTTCGTTGCAAGTTGCAATATGTTTACCCCATTTCGCTGATAAGTCGCCTTGTTCTATTTGTGTAGTGAATAATGTCTCGTAAGGAGTGACTTGCATCTATGAAAAATGAATTTTAAGGAAAATGTTAATAATATCCTTACGTACAGTCAAAGAACGAAAAGGTTCGTCAGTTTTCAAATTGATTAATTTGATATGCTATGAGCACATTTGTAAATTTGTCAGAGTAATACCTGTTGCACAGAAAATTATGCTTAACTGTTAGATCATAAGGTTCAGATTTTCTTGTAGCAACATTGATTCCTTTTGATGTAAAGAAAATTTAAAGAAAATTGCCAGATCTTTTTAAACCAGGTTGTTGGTACAACTGATTCTTGCCAAGCAAGCGAAAATTTACCTTCAGATGACGCACTTTTTTATTCTCTACCGTACAAACGTTACCGTGGAAAAACATGCTTTGACAAAAATGTTGTCAAATGTTACGAAACTCTAAAAAAAACAGGCGCAAAGTAGCGCTTTCGCTGTCTTTCACCGAGGATATGGGTGGTCAAAAAGCGGGAGAAGGGGAGCTAAAAGATTGACATCGCACTCGGGACTCACGGGTGTCACTCATCATCATCATCATCATCATCAGCCTATCGCAGTCCAATGCTGGACGTAGGCCTCTCCAATTGTTCGCCACTGTGATCTATCCATGGCTTCTCGCATCCAGCTCTTGCCAGCCATCCTGCGCAGATCGTCCCCCCACCTAGCCAGAGGGCGCCCTACATTACGTTTGCCAAGACGCGGTCTCCACTCCAGAACCCGTTTACCCCATCGGTTGTCGGTTCTGCGGCTAATATGGCCAGCCCACTGCCACTTAAGCTTGCTAATCCGGTGAGCAATGTCGATAACTTTGGTTCTCTGCCGGATCACCTCATTTCGGATTCGATCTCGGAGAGAGACGCCGAGCATTGCTCGTTCCATAGCCTGCTGAGCGACCTTTAACTTGTGGACCAGCCGTACCGTAAGTGTCCACGTTTCGTTCGGGTAGTGTTCGGATGTCACTAGGCGGGGACAATCGCTTACCGTCAGATGATCCATCTGCTCGTCTTCCAATCGCTTAGACCAAAAAAAAATGAAACAATTTGGGACCTTTAAATTAAAAAAAGAATTGTCAAAACTTGGTACTCAGTAAAAAGTTTTTCGCTATCGTTAAAGATAATAACTATGATTAAAATAGTGATTGAGAATGAATGCGAATTGAGAACCTATAAGTAAGGTGACACTTAGCTTTAAGGTGACGGGTAGGGCACACTAGCAAGCCGCCAAAAGTGGCCACTTTTAGCGTGAATCATTTTTTCGCGTACAAAAACGGACCCGATATTTGTGCATGGTTATTTAATAATTGTATAATAGCGACTGCCGAGAAGTTGTAACCTCGAAATTGTTTAAAATAGATCCGGTTTAGTAGCTGAAAATTTAAAATGATTGGCGTCGCTAGTGTGCCCTACCCACAGATCACCCTACCCGTCACCTTAAGATGTTTCTCTATGTTATTTTTTTATTATTGGCTGTCCTAATAAATTAAAATAAATAAATAAAAACAAATAAATGAGCCGTGTGGTCCCCGGCAGAGTAGAATAGGCCACCCTCACTCTTACCGAGGTGTCGTAAAAGGCGACTAAGGTAAAGCTGCTGGCATGATCATCAGCACCCAGAGAAGGAAAACTCTGCATATGTATCAAAACCCTCGCCAACCCGTCTGCCAAGCGTGGTGAGTATGGCAATTACCCCTCATGTGATTGAGGGAGGCCCGTGCCCCAGCAGTGGGGACTTAAATGGGCTGACGATGACGATGAAATAAATCTCTTCCTTTTTTTTTAAACTTTTGGAAATTAATAATTATTTATTTATTCTTTTTTTGTCGTAAATACACACCTTTATTTTTATTTATTTATGTACTGTTTAACTTTACAGTCTGCGTCAACCTTTTCACTTTATTGCGTTTCGCGAGATTGTGACGCCCGGACTATTCGTTACGTGTTTATGACGCTGGGTTATGGCCGCGCAATTTGCGCATTTAAATTCGAATGTCTAATGTAAAATGCGTTGTTGA
The DNA here is from genome assembly GCA_019059595.1 of Marasmia exigua. Lineage (NCBI taxonomy): Eukaryota > Metazoa > Arthropoda > Insecta > Lepidoptera > Crambidae > Marasmia > Marasmia exigua. The sequence goes on along the minus strand of CM032477.1, from coordinate 2,632,495 downwards.
TGTATTACGTACGACCTATTAAACTTCGCGCACAATATTGTCTCGGGTAGACTTAAAACAAGGTTTTAATTCCGTAAGATTTTATTTTGGTGTGAAACTGCTAGTGTTGTTTCCACATGGAATTGATTAATATGAGAGAAAAAGCCATAGTGTAATCTGTATACCTCGAAACTCACTGTCCACAATGCACGTCAGGCACATCAAGAACCGGTAAAACAAAATTGAAACTATTCTAATGTACTGACTAACTGTATACAAATGTAACATTCGTTTTGCAAATAATGTTTTCTGATTCTGATTCTGAATAAAAGATAAAGATAAAAAAATCTTTATTCAATTTAGGTCCACACAGAATGCTTATGAATGTCAAAATAGGTACATTATATATACCGCTGGTTCGGAATGTCGATTTCTACTGAGAAGACACCAGCAAGAAACTCAGTAGTTACTCTCTTCAAATATTGATGATGTTACAGAGTTTCAATTGAGAAGAGAAAAAAAATACAACTATGAAAGTTAATAGACTACTATGAATAACAACTCAAAAGATTAATCAATTAACATGACCAAGAATCCTTATCATTTAAATAGTCTTGTACACTATAGCAACCTTTCTTCATTAGGCAGGTTTTAATATGAGACTTAAACTTATCCAGTGATAGGTTAATGACATTTTGTGGTGGAATGTTATTCATGAAAAAATAGTATTGCTTATTGTATGAGTAAAAGAGTTCTGGAGTAGAGAATACGTCGGGAATCGTAGTATAAGACGCTCTTAAGGACGTAGATTGACGATTTTTGCGAAATGGTTGAAAGCCGAAGAGATCGAACAAAGAGGTGTATGGAGTGGTGGTAACAGATCCAGCAGTGGAGAATGAAAATAGTTTTTTAAACTTAGGTCCATACAAAATGCTAATTAATGTCAACAAGTTGCCGAGAAGACGTCATCAAGAAGAGTAGATCTGCAAGGAGCTAATGATAAAATCACTGTTTGCTCTGTAAGTTCAAGTTGCCAAATCTGCGATTAATTAGTTTAATACTAAACAATCTAATTAAGTAGCACAAAAAATATTGTATCAGCACATTGAAATGAAATAGAAATAGTTTATTCAATTTAGGTCCATACTAAACACTTATGAATGTCAACACTGTTTACCACTGGTTCAGAATGTAGTTTTCTGCCAAGAAGACACCAGCAAGAAACTTAGCAGTTACTCTTTTAAAAAAAATGTTTTACAAAATGTCGCCATTAACTTAAAGATAAGGTTAGGAAGATACATTTTATACCTTCAATATATAGATGGATCTGAGAGAGTATTGTTACAAGTTAGCAAGAAAACAGATAAGTCAATGTATATTAATGTAACTAACTCACTAACTAACTAGGTTGGCGCAGCGACCCATAGTGAGTCTTGGCCTCCGATAATAAGAGCCTCCATCTTGGTCGATCGGCCAGCTCCTGCCAGTCATCTGCCGAGAGTCCGCGCAAGTCTTTTTCGACCTCATCCTTCCAGCGATATCTCGGATATTAATGTAAGAAAAGTATTTTTTGTGCGCGGAGAAACATAACTAGTACAAGCAAGCAAACAAAATCTTTAACTAGCAAACAATGGCGCAGACCCAGAGTCTGTGGTATGTAATTAACCAATAAAAAAATCTGCGATCAGTATATTAATGTACGAAAAGTATTTTTTGTGCGCAGAGAAACATAACTAGTATAAGCAAGCAAACAAACTCTGTAACTAACAAACAAAGGCTCGGACCCAGAGTTTGTGGTAAGAAAATATCCAATAAAAAAAATCTGCGGTCAGCACTATAAATAAATTAGATCTTGTTCAATGGATTTGAAATTGTAACTACAATAACAAACAAAACCAAGGATTTAAAATACTAAGGCTCGTGATTTTCAAAGTACCTAAACAATTAGCCGGAAACCAAACATTTCAATTGCTTTGTTAGTTTCTTGATAGTCTGCAAAACTTCATTGAATCCAATTAATACTTGATATAAGGATATCACTTTGTAATATTATCAAGAATTTCAAGCGCAGAAGGAATTCGATATTTACTCATAAGCTACCTACCCTGTACAAGGAACTTCTATTGATACATTTTCAACAAATTTCAATGTATTTATCAGGCATCGAACACTGATAATTGTAAAACGGTAATGGTGGGAGAGCCAAGCTTCGGTATGAATGGGCCGACTCGACCGGAGTGATACCACGGCCTCACAGAGAACCGGCGTGAAGCAGCACTGTGCTGTGTTTCGCTGAGTGAGTGTTTTTTTTTATGAACTGTAGGCTAACGCTTGACCACAATCTCACCTGATGGAAAGTGACGATGAGGTCTAGGATGTAACGCGTTTGCCTGGAAGATGCCTGTTCACTCTTGCCTTAAAGATGTCCAGATTGTAGTGGTCCGGTATAACAGACCTTGGCAAAGAGTTCCATTCCTTAGCTGTCCGCATTATGAATGTGGAAGCAAATCGCTTCGTACGTGAGGGTACCGGAGGCCCAATCCGGGGGATAGGGTGGTTTAAAGGTTGGCAGCGCACTTGTGACTCCACTGGTGTCGCGGGTGTCCATGGGCGGCGACTTCAAACCTGCGCAACTACAATATTGTTGAGACTATCGACAGTTCATGTCGAATTAAGCACTTACAAATTTCGTCGGCTTAGTAACGCGTTTATTGGTCTAATTGGTAGGACAGCCACCAGGATTTTGGAAGACGTGGGTTCGATTTCCGCCTTAAACACTTATGTTTTTTCAGTGTTTTCGGCGAACCAAAAAGGATTTTGGCCTGTATGTATGTATGTATGGTTGTTCATCTGTTCCCTCATAACTTCTAAACTAGTTATCAAATTTGAACAAATGAGGTGTCGTTAGAAGCGTCTTGATTGTCTTCGGGTTATAGGCGACATGAGGTCACGTTAAATTATCTACATCGCCCTCTAGGGGTCTTAGACTAAAGATCTAAAAAAAATATTGCTTGACGGTACCGTGTGAGGTCACATCACCTCATCATCAGCCCATTTAAGTCCCCACTGCTGGGGCACGGGCCTCCCTCAATCACATGAGGGGTAATTGCCATATTCACCACGCTTGGCAGACGGGTTGGCGAGGGTTTTGATATAAATGCAGAGTTTTCCTTCTCTGGGTGCTGATGATCATGCCAGCAGCTTTACCGTAGTCACCGTGTGAGGTATCAAATGAAAAAGCTATTTAAGCACATTTCAAATATGTAATTATATTTACATAACTAAAATAATGTTTAAAGACTGAAACCCGACTACCAAAGAAAACACGCTCTAAAAAGTACGCAAGAAAATGGTATCTGCTGAAATTATTATGCCGTATCGCCGCGGTCGTATGCCACATTGATTTTATTTTATTTTTATAATGAATCTGTTTTGCTAGACTAGGTGGCATGCGACCACGGCAATACAGCATAATAATTTGGTATAGCGTGTTTTTTTTGGTAGTCGGGTTTCAGTTTTTAAACTTTATTTTATTAAGTTTTATATTTGTAATTCCTCTTATTATCTGCTATCCGTAACACGAGTATGCTAATTAGTACAGAATCAGGTCAATGTTTGATTTGCTGTATAAATGTATTACCTACCTGTTCATTAGAATGTTACAATGAAAATGTGTGAATGTCGGTCTGTCTGTCAACAAACAGACTCTTGTCTGTCTTTTACAGCAAAACAAGGCGACGGATTGACGGGATTTATTGTAAAGATAGTTTAAGGTATGGAGAGTAATATAGACTTTTGTTTCTTTCTAAGGCGAGTGAAGCCGCGGGCAATATCTCTAGTATTGTATAATAATTTGTGTCTCCATTTAGTACAATGCATTCATATTTTATGAATGGTCAAAACAGTCCGTAGCCTATTTCACGCGTGCCCAAAGATACACATAAGAACGAGGAAGGTCCGCTCATCCGATCCTATTAACCACAACTATTTCCTTGTTAACAAAGCCTGTTTCCGCAAGACAACACATGTACACACGACATGTGCACACAAACATGTCATGTTTCCGTTTGTGTGCTTAACCCGCTGGGAAGGAAGATAATATTTCAACAATACTGATTATATACACAGGGTGAATGCGGGGTTTCCGCAGCCAGATTGCTAGCGCCATATTGTGACTGTTATGCCAGGGTAAACAGTGATTGTGCCCTGTGGCTAGGGGCGTTTAAGAATACTGCCAAGGTGTTCTCGGCCGTGTGGTCCCCGGCAGAGTAGAATAGACCACCCTCACTCTTACCGAGGTGTCGTAAAAGGCGACTAAGGTAAAGCTGCTGGTATGATCATTAGCACCCAGAGAAGGAAACCTCTGCATTTATATCAAAACCCTCGCCAACCCGTCTGCCAAGCGTAGTGAGTATGGCAATTACCCCTCATGTGATTGAGGGAGGCCCGTGCCCCAGCAGTGGGGACTTAAATGGGCAGACGATGATGACGATGTTCTCGGCCTGTCGTAAGAGGCGACTTAACGGGCCTTCGGAGTACGTAAGCGTACCCACTGCTGGCGAGTGGCTAACTCAGCATACGACTCCGCGGGGGACGACGTTACCGGGTGTCCTGGTAGGTCGTACAGCAATGAAGGGCTGCATTGCGCCAGTTAGGGGTGAAATGGCGAGGGCGATCAGCGGTGCGGTCTAGTGTCCGTTTGTGGGGTTTCCGACCACTATTGCGCGGAGTTGGACACCCCAGGGGTTTCGGTTAGGGTTAGAGTCTCACATAACAAGGGAACAAGGTGCCCTATATGTAGAAAGGTTACGGCTATGATGGTTTCCTCTGAAAAAAAATTACAAAGGGGTAAAGTGTTGATTTTTTTTCGTGATAGGGAGAACACCTGATGATAAACGATTGGAACTTACATAAATACTTTCACACCAGTGGAGTCACAAGTAGGCTAAGTAAAACGCTAGTAAAATTAAAACTCAGTAGCCACACTCACACGGCTTAACACAGTGCAGGCGCTTATTCACACTGGTGGGAGACAGTGGGTGAGCCACGCTTCGGCATGAATGGGCCGGCTTGACCGGAGTAATACCACGTCCTCACAGAAAACCGGCGTAAAGCAGCACTGTGCTGTGTTTCGATGCGTGAGTGAGGGTACCGGAGGCCTAATCCGGGGGAAAGGAGGATTTAAAGGTTGGCAGCGCACTTGTGACCCCACTGATGTCGCGAGTGTCCATGGGCGGCGGCAATCGCTTAATATCAGGTAGTCTGCCACCTATTACATAAAAAACATAGACAACACAGTATTAGAGAGAATATAATTTCACAGATTTTTTAAGACTAAATAAGAAAAGTTACTAACCTCTGTTCAAGTAATTTCCTCTTTTCCAATTAAAAAAACTTGTTTTCAAAGATATAGACTGACCGGATGGCGCAATTGTTAGTGACCCTGCCTCTTACGCCAAAGGTCGTGGGTTCGATCCCCACCCTGGACAAACATTCGTGCGATGAACACTTTTGTTTGTTCGGTGTCTGGGTGTAATATATGTATTTAAGTATATATTTGTGTTCCTCTGTTGTCTGATATCTGTAACACAAGTGCTTAAGCTACTTAGTACGGAATCAGGTCAACGTATGAGATGTTGTGAGAATTTAGATTTAGATTTAGAAGATGACCTGACCGGGAAAAGAATTCGGCACCTTACGCACTTCTACGCAACATTTGACGACCCGTTTGGAACAGTGGTAGTGAACGCTGTCTTTGGTCCATGGGTTGCGGGTTCGATCCCCGCACAGTACAAACATTTGTGTGCATGAACATCTCTGTTTGTATTGGTCTGGGTGTTTTAAATGTATTATAAGTATGTATTTACAAAAGAAAAGTATTATAGTATATATTTGTAATCCCACTGTTATTCTGATATCCGTAACGCAGGTGCTTGAGCTACCTATCTCGGAGTCAGATCAATGTATGTGATGTTGTGAAATATTTATTTATTTATTTTATTTATCGAAGCCAATGCGCTATCGCCGCAATGACATTATTGAATTAGAACAAAAAAATAAATTCAAACTCAAGGCAATTCACAACTGTTCACTGTATACGGTTAATGCAGTATAATAATTCACAGATAATATGCGAAATGAAAATCTTACGTGTCACCATTAACCCAGTGAAATAGAAAACCAGTAATACTAACGAATGTGTGCCATAATATTCTACTTTTGTGTCGGACGACAAAATCGACTTCGAGTCGTTGAGCCAACGTAATTAAGGTGACGGGTAGGGCACACTAACGACGCATCATCAGCCCACTTAAGTCCCCACTGCTGGGGCACGGGCCTCCCTCAATCACATGAAGGGTAATTGCCATACTCACCACGCTTGGCAGACGGGTTGGCGAGGGTTTTGATATAAATACAGAGTTTTCCTTCTCTGGGTGCTGATGATCATGCCAGCAGCTATAACGACGCCAATCGATTTTAATTTTTAGCTACTAAACTGGATCTATTTTAAACAATTTCGGGGTTACAACCTCTTGGCAAACTTCTATACTATTCATTTAATACTTTTAGTTAACTGTCTGGTCTGCTTTTGCACTCAAATTTTGGATTACTGCCAAAAGTGGCCGCTTTTGGCGTGAATCAATTTTTCGCGTACAAAAACGGACCCAATATTATTTAATAAATAGTATAAGTGTTTGCCGAGAGGTTGTATCCCTGGAATTCTTTAGTATAGATCCAGTTTAGTAGCACTGGTATGGTACGGTTTGGCCCATTCATAAACTCTGTCGTGGGTTGTTACCAGATTCTGAATACTTTGCAGGAATTTGGAAAGATTCCACGAAAAGGGAAGATCTTCCGCCGAGCCGGATGTTATTGGCTCAGGAATCTTGGTTGGCATATATATCTCAAGTCGATCTGCAAACTTTGCTTTCGCGATGTAGAATTGTGTGACAATTCCAATCTTGACTTGTATGAACTGTCAGATTAACGCCATCTGCTGCTGGTTAGATGCTGGCTAGTGGGCAAACTTCTTTCTTCAGGCGATCATAGGTGTCGCCACAGTTTATTTAGCAGAATAAATAGTAGTTAGCTCACTGCTATTTATTTTCCATACCACCAACCACTCAAGAACCAGCACTCCAGTCGTTCATCAAGACATTTCCAGGAGAAGCAAATAATTAAAACCGATGAGATCGCACTTCATTCGATCATAATAAAACCTACTCATAATGTACATTTAATTAATTCGCTGCGAGTCCATTAGCAAATGTTTCTTGGATTTAGAATTTACGTTTGTTTATGTTGGTAATCCTGTTGAGGGCTTAAACGAAACGAGCGAGAAAGAATAATACACATATAAAAAATACCTCTGACATAAAAAAAAAACCTATAAATTCAAAAGGTTTTATTTTCAAACGTCGCACCCCCAGTGGACAATAAGTATGAGTGGTCTTACTTCTAATCATCAATTTTGTCATATTTTAAAAGTACGTTTAAAGATACAATTTTTTTTTTAAAATGAATTCATATTTTTCTTCTTTAATTTAACGAATTAACAATAATTACGCAATTTCATCATTTCATTTCTCTGAAGGACCGCATCAGAAATGATATAATCCGACAGAGAACCAGAGTCACCGACATAGCCCACCGAATTAGCAAACTGAAGTGGCAGTGGGCTGGTCATATTAGCCGCAGAACTGACAGCCGTTGGAGCCGTAAAGTCCTTGAGTGGAGACCGCGACTCGGTAAGCGTAGTGTAGGATGCCCTGCGACAAGATGGGATGATGACAATCGAAGGCTGGCTGGTGTGGGCTGGATGAGAGTGGCCGAAAATCGGGAGCAGTGGCGTGCATTAGGTGAGACCTATGTCCAGCAGTGGACGAGTGTGGGTTGCTGATGATGATGATGATAATGACGCAATTTCATACATTAACAGTTAATTGTTTCATGCAAGTAATGTTCTCTAGATGTAAACTGACAGATCTTTTAAATAAGTATAATGACATAGAGAGTTTTTGGATTAGGTATGTTTTCAATTCATTGTAAATATTTTATTTCAATCATTAAAAGTAACTGGGTTACCTAACAGCTTTTACAATGTCCAACCAGTTACAGTTTTCATGGTTTGGGTTTAATTTTTAATTAAAGCGAATTAAATTAATAAACAATAAAAGAAAAATAAACCTAAGCTCAGAAGGTAGCTGTGGGCTTCTGCACAGATGATAATAAAAAAATGTTTCCTAAAAAAACCCGGTTACAAAATAATATTACAAACTGTTCTCTTAAGTATGTAAAGCCACTCTAATATTTTCCATTATTTCACCAAAAATTTAATCATAAGCTTTTGTTCATTGGAAAATTTTCGGTAGATTTAAAAACAGAGTTTAAAACCGCCGACAAAGAAATGAGAAAAAATATCCCTAATGTAATATAATTTTTACATTACCCAGGAAAGTTAGCAGCTGAATTAAATTTGCCTTTTTCACGTGGCCGGGGAACGCAAATAAAGCTTTGTTAATGAAAACATTTATTCTGCAAGTGAAAAGTTTCTGGATCGTAGCGTTTAATAGGATTACCTGTTTGAGCCCGAAAATAATCTTGAATCATTGAAAATGACTGCGGACAGCGTTGCCATCCGCATACCATCCAGACAATGGAGGCGCGCACCAACGGTTTGGCTCCTCGTTCCTGCCCCGAGCCATCAAGACAGCCCTCCCAGCTCATGTGTTTCTTCCTTCATACAATCCGGGGTCTTTTAGGCGGGCCGTGAAGCGGCATCTCAGCAGGCCATCAGGGTGAGGATGGCGGACTCAATGGGTACTTTGTTAGTTCTTTTGTGACTGTCTATGAACTTGACAGTTTGGATTTCACGGCCGCTTACCATCAGACGGAGTGAGGTCATCCTGATTGGCCTTTCTATAAAAAAAAAACCGGCCAAGTGCGAGTAGGACTCGCCCATGAAGGGTTCCGTAACAGCAAGTAAGATACATGGATGGTAAATTGCGGTTTACGGTTTATAACGTATTAAAAAAAAACTGCTCACTATATCTAGTTCAAACCAATTTTCGTTGTTAGTTTCATGATTATGTAACTAACTTGTATAATATATAAATTATAAAACTAAAAAAAATACATTACCATGAAAGCTAACAACGATAATTGGTTTGAACTAGACCTAGTATGTAATTTTTTTAATTCGTTATAGACCGCAAACTGCAATTACCCTCCCTTTTTTTTGATTTTGGACATATCTTACGTGCTTCCCTTCAAGGGCGAGTCCGCACTTAGTCGGTTTTCTTATGCCCTGCGCTAACATAATTTTTAAATATTATAATTGAAAAAAATAAGTACCTAGTTACTTGTCAAAATTAGTAAAAGTCTCAGACACTCAATATTCTAACTATCTTTTTTTTTATGCTAGAGGCGATAAACGAGCAAGTGAGTCATCAGATGGAAAGCAATCATCTCCGCCCATTAACATCCGCGAAATCCAGAGAGATCGCTAATGCGTTGCCGGCATTTTTAAAAAGGAGTACGCTCTTCTCTTGAAGGTCCCTAACTCGTAGCCGTCGGGAAATATTCCCGTAGGTAAACTGTTCCACAGAACTTGAACACCGTGGTAGAAAGTTCCGCGAAAAACATCTTCTCGAAGATCTTTCTCGACTTTTACATTTTCAGACCAAACATTTCAAATGCTGCAGGCCAGAGATAGATAACCTCGCCTTGGTATTTAATTCTGAGGGAATGCATGAGTGGACCCGTTTCACCTCTGGTCAGACCGGACACGTACCGGATGTTACATATTTATGTGCTTCAACGTTCGACCGGGCGCCTACGAATGGGCTATAGGCAAAGATAAAAGTGTTGGTAATAAATAAAGGGTGTGCGAGCGAGCTAGACAAATGGGGGCATGAGATGGTGCACTATGCTGAATGCTAATAAGTAACAATTTTAATAAAATAAAACCAATATTCTTTTTATTTTCAAACAACGGAAAGACAGATCGTTTCAACCACCCCCGGATCGCTATGGATTCGAGATATATTTTACTGTGAGCATTAAAATCATTAACGCCCTCTTGGTCTAGTGACTTAAGTACCGGGCCGTGAAGTCGGGGTCCTGGGTTTGATTCCCAGGCCGAGCAAAAGTATGTTTCGAATTTTTTGAACAAAGCTCGGATTTGTGATCACTAATCTGCATTAGGCAAGCGTCGTGCTTAAGCTTAATCCCATAATAGTAGCGGTGACTTCATTTCTATGATGGAGGCATTTGCACTGCTTTCTTGGGTATTATCGTTTTACAAATGAAAAGATTTGTTTTCCAAATGCTTTCTTCAAATTTCTGATGTTCAACCTTTAGAGAGGGGAATCAGATCAAAAAAATCACGATTACATGTTGGAAATCATTTTCTCAACCATTTGCTTATCCCTTGCTATATTGACTAACTATACGTACGTGCAGATATCCTCACAGTCTTTTCCCTCACGAACCCCATGTACGAAAACGCTTGGTCTTTTTATCAATTTTCCATCGCTCTACCTCCTGAATTTAATTGCCTTCATCGTCGCCATTTATTTCAATGCCCCAGGAACTAGATAAAACAAGGGTTAATAGAAAATAAATAGTCCGGCTTAGAAACAACACACAGATGTTCAGGGGGCGGGGAGGAGAGGGCAGATATCCACAGTAGAGAAATTAAGAAGCATAGCTCCGGTCTTGTAAACGGAGACTAAAGTTTCATCATCATAAGGTTGTTGCTGTTCACTTCTAGACATAGGGCTTGTGAGCTAAGGGAATGGACTGTATGAATAAAAAAGTGATTTAAATAGGTAAATAGAAATAGTATAAAAAAAAATCAAACCAACTGATATGACGTATGTACAAGAAGAGACATACAGAGATAAAACAGAACCTAAACAATATATAAAGATTCTAAAGGGCCTCGTTCACGGCGACTTCTTGTAGCGATGCAGTAGCGATGCTGTCGCGCGTCCGCATCGATACAGCCGCGAAGCGGTCGCTAGTTGTGTGTCCTGGGCTCAGATTTAGACGCGACACAAATGCGATACTGTCACGCGTTTGTCAAAATTCGCCCGGGGCGAGGCCCTGCCAATCTGTAGTCCAAGCGTCCTACGCATCGTCCTCAGGTTTATCTCCTCATAAGCCTGAGGGCGTCCTACACAACATTTACTGAGACGCAGTCTCTACTCCAGAACAGAGATTTGTTTGTCCCAGCAGTTAAGTTTTCCAGCTCTTATTCTTGCCGAACCCGAAATGGGACTCGTTGCTGGCGCATGTATTTCCTCCTTCCTACAAAATGAATTTCTGCAAACGAAGAGTAAAGAAGTATCTTGCGGGTCAGTATGTCAGTGCTAAATGGATTGATGCCTTATAATCGCGTCTCCTTTTACTTCCCATCAGGCTGAGGTAAGCCAATTGTGTCACTATAAATAAAATTGTAAGCTCTACAGGTGATATGGCCAGCCCACTGCCGCTTCAGCTTGCTAATCTGGTGAGGCGTAAGAGCGATGGTAGCTCAATGGATACGAACGCGCCTTCCACGGAGGTGGTCGAGGTTTGAATCCGAGTATGCACCAATGGTTTTTCAAATCTATGTGCGTATTTCTACCATTACCATCTGCTTGGCGGTGAAGGAAAACATCGTGAGGAAACCTGCACGTTTCGGAAAAAGTTTCTGAAACATGTAACCATGATTCAGTTGGTCTGGTTCCCCTGTCAAAGGGTCGCAAAGGTGAGACGGCAGTCGCTACATTGTAATTATGGCTTGCGTTCGGCTAGCGCTTAGCTGGCGCTCAGTTCGTCTAGCATAGTCCGGCTTAATGTCAACCAGCTGGTAGCCTTTACACTGTAACACCACATTGGACTGTTGTTGCAGATTTCTCCACTGTATCCGGGGCCTTTCTCGAGCACTAGAGATAGGAAGGATTCCTCTTTATCCTAATATTGATAAAAATATCTAAACAGTGACGCATCTGACTGATCTCGCAGATGTTCATCGGTTGCTCGTTTATCACCACTAGTAAGCATATCATTGCAACATACTCGTATCTCACATTCACTTACACTTCTTCTCAAGTCCTTAGCACAAGAAAAAGGTTTTGATAATATGCACTAAATGGTGCTAGCAACAGGTACCATCCTCTTCTTCATTGCTGAAGGTCGTCCTCCTCCTTTCTTGAAAGGCCTTTATCGAGACGGTGACCAGGTCTTTCCATTCTTCTCTATCTTGTCTTATTAGGGCATTCGGAAAAGTGAGTCCGGTTACATCCCTTATTTGGTCTAACCAACGAAGAGGTAAACGGTCACTTCGTCTTTTACCATTGACCCACCATACCATCTATTTTCTGCCACAAATATGCTGCTGCCAACTGGTGCCATCCATTTGCCATGTTAGTCATTACAAAGTGCTGCCACTTATGGTTAATGCCACATGAATACTGCTACCAATTAGTGCCTTTCATTTCACTTAATTTGCCCTATTAGACAATATAAAGTCCTGCACATAAACCCTGCTGCCAACTGGTGCCATATTTGACCTATTAGTCAATACAAAGTTTACTGCCACATGGAGACTGCTGTCAATTAGTGCCTTTCATTTTACTTAATTTTCCCTGTTAGACAATACAAAATCCTATACATAGACGCTGCTGCCAACTGGTGCCTTCGGTTTGAACTTAATTTGACCTGTTAGTCAATACAAAGTTTATTGCCACATTAATACTGCTGTCAATTAGTGCCTTTCATTTAACTTAATTTGCGCTGTTAGACAATAAAGAGACCTGCACATAGACGCTGCTGCCAACTGGTGCCATCGGTTTGAACTTAATTTGACCTGTTAGTTAATACAAAGTTTACTGCCACATGGATACTGCTGCCAATTAGTGCCTTTCATTTAACTAAATATTCCCTGTTACACAATACAAAGTCCTGCAAATTGACGCTGCTGCCAACTGGTGCCTTCAGATTGAACTTAATTTGACCTGTTAGTCAATACAAAGTTTACTGCCACATGTATACTGCTGCAAATTAGTGCCTTTCATTTAACTTTATTTGCGCTGTTAGACAATACAGAGTCCTGCACATAGACGCTGCTGCCAACTGGTGCCATCGGTTTGAACTTAATTTGACCTGTTAGTCAATACAAAGTTTACTGCCACATGGATACTGCTGCCAATTAGTGCCTTTCATTTTACTTAATTTTCCCTGTTAGACAATACAAAATCCTGTACATAGACGGTGCTGCCAACTGGTGCCATCGGTTTGAACTTAATTTGACCTGTTAGTCAATACAAAGTTTACTGCCACATGAATACTGCTGCAAATTAGTGCCGTTCATTTAACTTAATTTGCGCTGTTAGACAATACAGAGTCCTGCACATAGGCGCTGCTGCCAACTGGTGCCATCGGTTTGAACTTAATTTGCCCTGTACGACAATACAAAATACTGCCTCATAGACGGTGCTTTCGACTGGAGCTATCCATTTGCCCTGTTGGGTAATACAATGTGCTAAAATCTTTAATTACTGCCGCATATGCTGCTGCCAACTGGTGCCATTCATTCGAACTTAATTTGCCCTGTCTATACAAAATGCTGCCACCTATAGTTACTGCACTGCACAGCCAATCGAGGTGAGTGTTTGTGCAGATAGCCCGGATACTCAATCGAGCAGCTGTTTACTCGCTGGAGTGTGTCGTCGGCTTCCTCTGATCGTTACTTTGTAATTTATATTGATTTAGATAGATACTCTTTAAGGAAACTGATGGAATATGAAAAAACTATACCAAACAATAATTTGACCGTGGGAGAGCCACTGTGGGTAAGCTCACTCCATCGTAGGTTTCTTCTCAACTTTAGAGTTCAATTTGCAACCAAGATCAAATCAATCATTAATAAAAAAAGTACAATAGGTACCTAAAAATATAACTTCGCATTAGGTTTTTTTTATGCGATAGGAAGCAGACGGATCACCTGGTGGTAAGTTACCATGGCCTGCCGCCCATCACTAGTGACGTCACAACCTTTAAACTCCCCTTTCCTAAGGTTAGGTCTTCGGTTCCTTAAAAGTAGCTCCGTGAAACAGCACAGCAGCATTTCAATGTACAAAAAAATCTAATTTAGCAGAGTCCGTCTGTATGTTAGCCGCCTCTAGCTTTAAAAGAATCGCTTGTCTGATAGAAGTGTCCATATCGCCCATGGACATCTGCAACACAAGGAAACTTTTTAACTCCCCTTCCTCCTGGATTAGGCCTTCATTTCGGTATCTTCATTCACTCCGCGAAACAGCATAGCAACAGAACAATGAACAGAAAAAAAACAGGCCAAGTGCGAGTCTGACTCGAATAAAAAAATGTGATTTTCGCAATTTTTCCTATATTTGCACTATATGACAATGCTTCATGATAAATTTCAAGATTCTGAGTTTACGGGAAGTACCCTGTAGGTTTTGATTCCTTTGCGAGTGTCGAAAATTTGTTGAAAATATCGACATAATCGGCTGTATCTTTTGATGGGCTTGGCTTCGAAGTTTGATATTTTCACAGCACAAAGGGATAATAGACTTGAGTATTTCATGTGAATTTCAGCTTAATACGTCTACGCGTTCTTGAGATAAAGGGTCTTGACAGACAGACAGACAGACGGACAACAAAGTGATCCTATAAGGGTTCCGTTTTTTCCTTTTGAGGTACGGAACCCTAAAAACGAATCTCGCTTTATTTTATGTGATAGGTGGCAGATGAGCAGACAGATTGCCCATAGACACCGCGTGATTACCAATGGAATCACAAGTACGCTGCCAACCTTTAAACCCCTCTTTCCCCCGGATTGGGCCTCCGGTACTCTCACTCACGCAGCGAAACTCAGCACAGTGCTGCTTTAGGCCAGTTTTCTGTGATTATTGGTTTTATGTGTATTTGCCGGATTCCGTGGTATAACTCCGGTCGAGCGATCCCATTCATGCCGAAGCGTGGCTCTGCCTCATCTCAGCTTGTAATTTCTTTTGGAGTCCAGGGTACGCTTAGACCGTGTTTAAAAAATTCGGTACTATGGTATTTACAATGAAGCTACTGCCGTCTTACTCTTAAGGACAACCAGACCAACTGAAACATGGTTACACGTTTCAAAAACTTTTTTTTTAGTGACACAGTATATTGGCTCTCCTCATCCTGATGGTAAGCAAGAGAAGGGCCCAAGTTCCAATTACAACAGAAGCGATGTCAAGGCATCGCCTCCGTTCGCATCGCCCGCGAAATGCTTCACGCTTCGTTTGAAGGAATCCATGTTGAAGGAGGGAGGAAATACGGCAATGAGGTCGGCATTTCTTGATGGTGCGGCAGAAATAGGAACTGCCAAATTTTTTAGTCCGTGATGGAATGTTATCCAAGGTAATGTTAAAAGCTATAATGTATCAATACGGGGATTAACACGATCTTTATTATGTGAAACAACATTGTGTACTCACATATTTGAGGATGGATTTAAAATATCATCGACATATCAATCCAGTAATTAACAAGTGCAAACCCCGTGCTAGGCCGTTACTAACGCGAACAAACACAGATACTGTTAGTGTAGTGTGTCGGAGTAGCTTCACTGACAATTCATCTAGTGGCGAATTAATATCAAAAAATGTGAGGGTGTCCGAAGATTCACAGCCCGGCCCCAGCAGACGACGCCGTGCTCCGCCAGTCCGCTCGTGACCACGGCTGCTGTAACGTAGCCGAAACGTCGAGCCAAATATGCGAGTACACAATGTTGTTTCACATAATAAAGATCGTGTTAATCCCCGTATTGATACATTATAGTTATAATGCAACGCGAAAATCTAAAAAACTAATGTTAAAAGCTAATGAAAAAAACCGGCCAAGTGCAAGTCGGGCTCGCGCACAAAGGGTTCCGTAGCAGCAAATATACATTATAAAGATTTTATATCATCGCGGATTTTTAAAGGTGTACAATACTGTAGTATATTTTTTGATCTATCTTATAAGGTTCAGCCATCGTTTTCAGTGTAAGCACAATAACTTAACCAAAATTACAGTTAAATCAACCTATCTCAAAAACTATAAGAGATACTTTGATCAAACCAAAAATCGTTGAAAGAGTTAATTAGCATGCATCACCTCTATTTTTTTTAGAATTTTATACCCCGTAGTTATAAAAATAGAGGGGGGGGGACATACTTTTTACGACTTTGAGAGCTGATATCTCAAAAACCGTTCACTTTAAGAAAAATGTTTTTTAGAAAACTTTATATCATTTTAAAAGACCTTTCCATTGATACCCCACACGGGTATGTACATCCAAAAAAAAATTTCATCCCTCAGTTACATGTATGGGGGGCCCCACCCCCAATTCTTTTTTTTACTATTTAGTGTCATATTTTTGTAGCGGTTCATACAACACATATTCCCATCAAATTTCATCACTGTAGTACTTATAGTTTCCGAGTAAATCGGCTGTGACAGACGGACAGACGGACAGACGGACAGACGGACATGACGAAACTATAAGGGTTCCGTTTTTGCCATTTTGGCTACGGAACCCTAAAAAGGCAGCTCGTTAGCCGCATCTAGCATTAATAGAATTCTTGTCTATTAGAAGTGACTTAAACTACACAAATAATTTCGTCCTATCTGTGGGACAAAAAGGTTTCTCTCTACGGAACCAATTTAGGGAAGACCTAATTAACTGCCCCTAATTAACCGGTCCCTAATGTGGTCTTATGAGTTTATTTGTGTTTCAGCTGTCACGACGCTTATGTAATCTTTGTCTTATATACCGAACAATAGATTGAGCTATTGTAGTTTAGTGAATAAGAACGTGAGTATTCCGATGTGGTGGCAAGTTCGATTTCCGAGTTTGCACCTCTATGACTACCTCTGTGGCGCAGTGGTTAGTGCACGACTGCGCAAGAGGTCCCGAGTTCGAACCCCGGGTCGGGCCAAAAATTTGTACCTAAGTTTTTGGTAAGATATTCTTAGTGTAAGCCCGGAGTCAGGAAATAATTAATGTACACGGGACAAAACGCGAATAACGAAAATGAGAGGGTACCCGAAGATTCACAAGCCGGGCGTAGCAGATGACCGCTTGTGACCACGACTGTTGTAACGCGGTCGAAACGTCGAGTTGTGAGTATATGCTACTACGAGTATGTACTTACATATGAAAATAACCGCGTTTTGTCCCGTCTACATTAATTATAATAATAATAATTATAATTCTCACAACATCTCATACGTTGATCTGATTCCGTACTAAGTAGCTTAAGCACTTGTGTTACAGATATCAGACAACAGAGGAACACAAATATATACTTAAATATATATATTACACCCAGACACCGAACAAACACAAGTGTTTATCGCACGAATGTTTGTCCAGGGTGGGGATCGAACCCACGACCAGTGGAATATCATTATCTGTGTAATGCAACGCGAAAGTTTAAAATCTTATATAACAAACCGGAGTCTGGAAGTTGGCGGTCTTGTACCCCCGAGCCTCGGAAAGCACGTTAAGTTGTTCCTGCGCCCGATCCCTCTGCGATCGTGCCACAGTAGTGTCTCATCGAAATTTGAGGGTAAGGGAATAGAGATTGCACCTGTGTTTGCGCACACACTTGAGTACTATAATATATCCTGCGTACCTGGCTGATCGTTGAGATTGGCCGCAATAGCCATAATCAGTTGGAGAATATTAATGCACCTCTGCTTTTATCTAATCTATGGGCGTATTTTCACTGTCCTGCACATTTTGGAAATTTCCTCAATTACAGAGATAATGATTCTGAAATTTGACTATGGTACATGTGTTATGGTGTTTAAGGGTTGCAAAAGTTAGTAATTTCATTGTAAACAGGACTTTCCAATAATCTTAATCATGGCACAAGCACCAACGAAATCCGAAGCAACAAAAAGATTCAGGTGATCCTTCTGCTCGTCTGCCACTTATCACATAAAAAAGAAACGGTTAAACACGTCAAAATTAGGCTAGTTAGTACTAATTAGACTCATGTCTCTACGAACATCCATATTAACGAATTCTCACGTTAGGATAGATATAATATCAATAACATCTCAAATTGTATTAGAAGAATAATATCTTTTGAACATAAATATAAATATAACAAGTTGTAATTTCAATTAAATAGACGACGAAGACGACTGAAGCGATTTAACATTCAAATGTTAAAAGGCTTCAGAAGTTAAAAACTAACATATTTATGTTAAGAAAGCTGTACTCACCTATAAGCCATAAGTCATTTATTCCATTAAAACAATATACATTTTGTTGGAAATAAAATTTACAATAATGCATAAAGTTTATGAACTTCACTTGGTTTGCACTTGACCTCATTTCACCTGATGGAAAGTGACAATAAGGTCTAAGATGTAGCGTGCTTACCCAGAAGAAGCCTATTCACTCTCGACTTAAATACACCCAAATTGTAGCTCTCTGGGAATACAGAAGCCGGCAAGTTGTTCCATTCCTTAGCAGTTCGTACCAAGAAAGAGGAAGCGAAACGCTTAGTACGAGCTGGTGGAACTTGCACAGTGTAAGGGTGGATTCCTGTCGTCTTCCTAGGTCTTGTTAGGTAATTTATTGAAAAGTCCCACCGCCTGATATTTGACACTATGTTTTACTATGCACAGTTTAGGGGGTCTCCTACGTAGTTTCTAATGCCGCTGTCGCGACGCACGCTGTTGCGAATTTTTTTTTCTATTGTCACACTTTAACGCGACGGCTGTGCAAGAGGTCCCGGGTTCGCTCCCCGGTCGGGCCAAAAATTTGTACCTAAATTTTCGGTAAGAAACACTTAGTGTCAGCCCGTAGTCTGGAAGTTGGCGGTCTTGTACCCCCGTGCCTCGGAAAGCAGGTTAAGCCGTTGGTCCGGCGCCCAATCCCTCTCCGGTCGTGTCACGGTGGTGTCCCATCGGAATACGAGTGTAAGGGAATAGAGAGTGCACTTGTGTTTGCGCACACACTTGAGCACCATAATATATCCTGCGTACGTGGCTGGTCGTTGAGATTGGCCGTCGTAGCCGCAATCGGTTGGAGGATATTATTATTATTATTATTATATCCTGCGTACGTGACTCACTGTTGAGATCAGCTGCCTTAGCCGAATCAGTCGAAGGATAATTGTTTGTACGCAACGTCTCGAACTGGAATATTTTTTGTCCTCCCTGTAGAACAAAAAGATTTCTATCTGCGAAACCAATCTGCCTCGAGACCAACTAATTAACTGGTCCGTATCACCCGGCGCCCGATGTGCTATTATGGTTTTATTTGTGTTCCAGCTGTTAGGGGAATTGCATGGTTAGGAGGCCATGTCATTTTGGGTCCCAAAATAAACCTGTATTTCGATGTTCAATTACCTACACAAAAGTTACGGCTAAAACCGAGTTACATTTGTTTTTGTTTCTTTTTCTGGATCATTACACTACCACGTAATTTATCTATAGAAACTTTTTGGGAAGTTATGCTCCCCAATGAATTCTAAATATCATTAGCTACGAGTATACGAGTAACATTAGCCATCCAGTAACTCGTAATCAAATAAACCCAATTTTCAATCCAAACTTGCTTAGATTTAGGAGTGCGATATGAAATGTCAATTTCCATTAATAATCTTTGAACTTCTATAAACTTCAAGTTTTAAACATTAATTACATTCTAAAATCAATTGATAAAGTTTGACAGTTTGTGTGAGTCAAGTGCTTAATTACTTGAAACAATATTTTTATTTTTTTATTATTTCAGGCCACTACTACTTGGTCCACGTCTCACAACCGTATAGAGCAATGCTCCTAATGTATAATTTTATAAGTTTTTTCCTCAGTTTTAGCAATATATCTGATTTAAATAGGTGATTTTTACTGTTAAATGCTGTTTTTTCCATGGCTATTACAAAATTATTTGTGGACAATGAAATAAAGAGACGGAGAGAGATTGGAGGCTTTTGAGATGTGGTGTTGGCGAAGAATGAAAGGTATCATCGTCAGCCCATTTAAGTCCCCACTGCTGGGGCACGGGCCTCCCTCAATCACATGAGGGGTAATTGCCATACTCACCACGCTTGGCAGACGGGTTGGCGAGGGTTTTGATATAAATGCAGAGTTTTCCTTCTCTGGGTGCTGATGATCATGCCAGCAGCTTTACCTTAGTCGCCTTTTACGACACCTCGGTAAGAGTGAGGGTGGCCTATTCTACTCTGCCGAGGACCACACGGCTATGAAAGGCATCAGCTGGATGGAAAAGAAAACGAATGAGGAAGTTTTAGAAATGGTAGGGGAGAAGCGGTCTTTGCTCGAAACTATAGATATCAGGAGGGGAAATATGATGGGACACCTAGTGCGGCATGACATGTTCATCAAAATAATAATGAAAGGAAAAGTGGAAGGAAAGAGAGGAAGAGGAAGACCAAGAAGAAATTACTTCCAACAACTTAAGGAAAAGGCAAATGTCATGTCGTACAAGGAATTGAAGGTGCTGGCAGAGTCGAGAGAGGAATGGACACTACTCCACCGACAAGAGCGTCGCTCTTAAATTAGAGAGTGAGAGACTACTTGGTATATTTTTTTTAGCGTTGAGCGTTTGGTACCATCATCGTCAGCGCATTTAAGTCCCCACTGCTGGGGCACGGGCCTCCCTCAATCACATGAGGGGTAATTGCCATACTCACCACACTTGGTAGACGGGTTGGCGAGGGTTTTCATATAAATGCAGAGTTTTTCTTCTCTGGGTGCTGATGATCATGCCAGCAGCTTTACCTTAGTCGCCTTTTACGACACCTCGGTAAGTGTGAGGGTGGCCTATTCTACTCAGCCGGGGATCACACGGCAACCACCATATTAATTTTTGATTTGGTACCATAAGCTTTTGGAATCACACGTTCCTGCCAAATGACCAAGTTTTGTTTTTATTTAAACCCCCAACGAAAAAACTACGGGGTGTTATAATTTTGACGTATGTGTGTGTTTGTCTGTATTTGGCATCGTAGCACCTAAACGGAAGAACCAATTTTTTAAATGTGTCGCTTAGAAACCACGACAGCTAAAGATTGATACAGCTTATGACTAATGAAGAATATATCAAGTAAAAGTAGATATTTGTACATTAAAGTGACGTGTAGGGCACACTAGCGACTTTTGGATTTTAATTTTTATCTACATACTAAACCTGATCTATTTTAAACAATTTCGGGCTTACAATCTCTCGGCAAACATCTATACTATCTATTTAATACTTATTAACTGTTTGGTCTGCTTTGAGATTGGAATTTTGGATTACCGCCAAAAGTGGCCGCTTATAGCGTGAATCAATTTTTCGCGTACAAAAACGGACCCAACATTTTGTGCATGGTTATTTATTAAATAGTTAAAGTGTTTGCCGAAAGATTGTAACCCCGAAATTGTTTAAAATAGATCCGGTTTAGTAGCTCTTCTCCAGACCGGAAACAACATTCCGAGCCGGTGGAAGAATCGAATTATGTTTATTTATTTCTTTAGTATATTTTATGTATCAACATATATATATGTATTATGTTAAGTCATTCAAATGTATGACGATTTGTAAGTGCTGTGTACAAGCCTATGCAAATAAAGAATTATTTGAGTTTTGAGTTTTTTTGAGAGCTAAAAATTAAAATCGTTTGCCGTCGCTTGTGTGCCCTATCCGTCACCTTAAGCATAAAATCTTGTAGATCGCTGTGAAATGCCCAACTACTCAGTCATGAATGTCATGAAAAAAAGGTTTCCAATGAAAAACAAACGTGAAATATTTTATTTCTCTGCGCATTATACCATGCAAATATCAACACGTCGTATACGCACGGATGGCGGAGAATATTTACACAAATGTGCCTCTGCTGCATTCGCGGGTCTCGTGTCATGCTTTTAACCACTAAGCGCATAAGTGTCTGTATACACAGCGCTTTTCACGCGCCGGTGATACGATGATTTTATATTTTACATGCTGTTGACTGCCTTGTTGGCGCAGTGGGTAGTGCTTCGCACTTTAAAGCGACGGCTGCGCTTGGGGTCCCGGGTTTGAACCCCGAATCAGGCCAAAATGTGTACCTGAGTTTTTCTGTTATGCCGTTAGGCCGTGTGTTGCCCGGTAGAGTAGAATAAGCCACCCTGACTCTTACCGAGGTGTCGTAAAAGGCGACTAAGGTAAAGCTGCTGGCATGATCATCAGCACCCAGAGAAGGAAAACACTGCATTTATATCAAAACCCTCTCCAACCCGTCTGCCAAGCGTGGTGAGTATGGCAATTACCCCTCATGTGATTGAGGTAGGCCCGTGCCCCAGCAGTGGGGACTTAAATGATTTTCTGTCAAGAAAATTTCAGTGTCAGCCCGGAGTCTGGAAGTTAGCGGTTTTGCACCTGAGCCTCGGAAAGCACGTTAAGCCGTCAGAATAAAAGGTAAAGGAATTCGGAACAAAAAGCATGTCACCATGTTTTCTACATCTGAAGGGCACAAACAATTGTGACGTTAACATATCGTGCCCATTACGGAGCAAAACGTACTAGTATCTAGTATTCAGAACGAAGCACAAGCAGCAAATTTGTACACTAATAACCACTAGACACTAATTTAAAACCTTTGAATTGCATCAGCCCACGCGGCTTGTTTTAGCCCTACCCGCCGAATCATAGTTAGCTACGAAAGCAAAAGTCAAAAAGTATCAGACATTTTAATTATGTTTACGTACGATAGAGGGTGCTCTTAAAATTTTCAAACAAATTTATTCTAATACGCATACGCTACAAATTTTCGTGCTTGCGCCTCAGCAGTGTTTATTTGAAAACGCGTATCGCCCGCGCGTTTCCGAAACGCAGTGTGCATAGCATTTTACTTACAGGTTCGTGACGCGAATGTACAATACTAGACATTTGACACACACTTCCTAATAAAAGACACTCATAGTGAAAGCTCGATAAGTTCAGTATCGGAATAATGTAGCCGCTATAACTGGAATCGTTTTTAATGCGCTGTTTCACTGGAATCTATGGCGAACTGAAAACAGCAAACTCCAAAGTAATGCACTTAAAATCTATCGCGAGCCTTCGGGTGAGACTCGAACCCACGATCTTTGGCTAACTGAGCAACTGCTGTACTGACTAAGCTACCGGAGACCTTGGTTAGTCTACGAATTTTGACGACAGTTACATCAATATTATAGGTATGTACCTACAATATCCAGTGTTAATATTGTTACAAATATTCCATCACCAGTCAAGATGAAACTGAACGTCGATAAAATTTTAAGTGCATTATTTACTTAAGAATAAATGGCAAATAAAATTATATACCCCAAAAAATCATGGTTATATACACCTGAGTTTTTCTGTAGAGAAATTCTCAATATGGTAGCCCGTAGTCTGGATGTTGCCGTGTGCTCCCCGGCAGAGTAGAATAGGCCACCCTCAGTCTTACCGAGGTGTAGTAAAAGGCGACTAAGGTAAAGCTGCTGGCATGATCATCAGCACCCAGAGAAGGAAAACTCTGCATTTATATCAAAACCCTGGCCAACCCGTCTGTGACCAATTGTGTGTCAATTACCCCTCATGTGATTGAGGGAGGCCCGTGCCCCAGCAGTGGGGACTTAAATGGGCTGATGATGATGAGTCTGGATGTTGGCGATCGTTGTCTGCTCGTCTGCCACCTATGACAAAAAGATGAGTTTAGCTATTTGGCGAGTAATATTGAACATTAATAACATTGAACAAGAATAACATTGAAATTATTTTAGAGCGATGATACCGCAGCGGATAAGCCTTTCACACGGAGGTCTGATTCGAATCCTAGCATGCACTTCTGAATTTTTCAAATCCATGCGCATGGTATTTATAAAATTTGCTCGGCAACGTGGGAATTCATCATGAGGAAATCTTCAAATCTCGGCTAATGTCTCAAAATTGTGGACACCTATAATATTTGAGATAATGATTCTACACGTGTAACCGTGATCTAGTTGGTCTGGTTCGTCTAAGGGTTCTGAAGGTCAGACGGCAGTCGCTTCATTGCCATTACCAGACTTCTCAATTCCTGGAACATGCTCCAAGCGTACCCCTGCTCCATGCTCATCCGTGCTATATATCCAGCCCAACTCCGCTTCCCCCTGGCTATCTCAATGACAACGTCCTTTAGACCCGTTGCTCTGTGAACCCATTGGTCTTATGGTCTCGAAGAAGGACTCCAAGCATAATCCTTTCCATTGCTCTTTGGGCCACCATTATCTTTGCAGACCTAGCGGATGAGCAGGGATGCGGCGGGTCGTTGAGTGGAGACCGTGGAATCATCACTCAAGCGAGGATCACGCGGGCGCAAAATGTATGACCCCTCTAACCGCTACACATGGAACAAGATGGGAGAGGCCTATATCCAAAAGTGGATCAGTAATGTCTGAAGATGATGAAAGAATGAATGAATGAATATACTTTTATTGCACTCAAAGTATAGTAAGAAAACTTAATACTAGGTATTACAGGATATGTACAACGAAGGCGGCCTTAATGATGATAAAATAGAAAGCTGATTTAAAACAATTCGGCAATATTTTTCAATGTGCCTAATCAATAACACAGAGTCACGTACTCGGCGAACTGCCGTCAAAGCATCAAAGTGCCGCGAAGCGTGTTACATATTAAGTACCTCCCAGGATACGTACAGTCGTGGAAATCGAGGCTCGACCGAAGTAATACCACAACCTCACAGAAAACTTGAAGCAGCATCTGTGTTTCACTGCGTGAGTGACGGTACCGGAGGCCCTTCCCGGGGGGAAGGGGTTTAATGGCAGCGCACTTGTGCCTCCAATGGTGTTGCGAGTGTCCACAAACGGCAGCAATTGCATGGGAATGATACGCTAAGATTAGATGAGATAATACCTACTCGTACCATTTACCAAGTACCTTATCTCATATAGTTTGCTCTTAATTACTTATCCAGATTAAGCCGGCACGGTGTGTCACGTGGCTTGTCAGCAGAAGAGCGGGTTTGCGGAAAGCGGACACATTATTTAGTGCTTCCACCTCCGCAGGTTTGGTTGTGTTCTTGCTAGTACTTGCTTGTATATTCCTAATTGTTATAGGAAGTACATCCTAACCATCCATCCATTTTGACCAGATTGCTATGCTTCGGCATGGATGGACCGGCGCAAACGGAGTAATACAGGATACGGATTCCACAGAAAACCGCCATCCTTCGAGATGATGGGGATGGAATGACAATCGATTGCGTGTGGTGCGATGTGAGAATTCAGCTGCAGTGAATATCAAATAGTTCCTCAGAGCACTCCTCGTGATGCATGCGGTAAAGAACGCTGAGGGAAGCTATATTCCGCCGCGGTGTTAGAGGATCAAGCCGACTAGAGAGATTCAAGTCGCTGAAAACGCCATTACCAATGGTTCCCACAGAATACCAGCGTCATGGCCATCCGCCGTGACAAAACAGATGAGTGAGTGTGTGTCTGTCTGCCTATGGCATCGTACCTCCCGCACAAATGAACCGATTTCGATTTTGATTTTTTTTGTTTGAAAGAGGAATAAAGGGGGAGTGTTAGCTATGTTGGATAAAAATCGATCCAAGATGGCCGCTGTCACAAAGATATAGAGTGTAAGGTTTAACACATTTTCCACAATATGGGTATGATATAAAAGGGACGTAGCAGAATATATTTATTGTGACAAATTTCAAATCCAAAATGGCCGCCGTCAAGGGTTTTTTAAATTTTCAATTTTTAGTTATCTTTTCTTGTTTTAGTTTTGTGATGTGTTTACCAAATAAAATTTAATTCTTCTTCTTTTATTCTTCTATTACCGTAGTAAGGCCATTACAGTGCACATTGCACATTGTAATATCAGCACATTGCTACATGACTGGTGACAACCCATAACACGCATCCATAGCATTCGTAGTACGCATCCATAGCACGCATCTTTCTATACAAAAGTCATAGCTTAATTGACCCCGTTTCCACCTGCTTTGCTGTTTGGACCGATAAACATGATTGGTGGATATCTGACGCATCCGCATTTATAACATGGGAGAACCGAGCTTTGGCATGAATGGCCCGGCTCGACCGGAGTTATACCACGGCCTCACCGAAAACCGGTGTGAAGCAGCGTCTTTGCTATATTTTTCTGCGTTAATGAGGTGGCCGGAGGCCCAATCCGGGGTAAAGGGGGGTTTAATGGTTGGCAGCAAACTTGTGACTCCACTGATGTTGCCGCCCATGGATAACCCAAGGGCGGCAGCATCACTTACCATCAGGTGATCCGTCTGCTCGTCTGCCACCTTGACATAAAGAAAAATCCATAGTAACGTAGTGTGGCACATCTTTGATGGAAGAGCTTCCTAAAGGAGGCATGAATTGTAGGAGGACAATATCCACAATATTGCCCCCAAAACAGCATGCGTCCATTCCTCGGCATATTTTGGGCAATTGTAGATCAGACTTGATCTTTAGCCCAGGCAGGTATTTCCTACTTCCTACAATATGGATTCCTTTAAACGAAGCGTGAAGAAGCATCTCGCGGGCCAGTATGGCACACCCAATGGTGATGCTTGACATCGCTTCCGTTGTATTTGCAACGTGGGCTCTTGTCTTGCTTAGCATCAGGCTAAAGAGAGCCAATATACTGTGTCACTATAAAAAAAAGTTTCGTTTACGTAATTACCTAAGCGATACTTATAACGCCGATTTTTTCTTGAGAACCAGATGGAAGACTCATTAACAACCACGAACGTAATAAAATTAATTAAATTCGATTACCTCAATTTTTAATAAGGCTTTTCTCGAGGTTCTTCCTATATTTAAGTTAATTGGGTAGTAATGACTTTGCTCATCTCTGCTCCACGAAGTTTTGGGCCTTGTCAAAGTTTATTTATATTCCGTGAAGGTAAATTAGTGCGCGTGTATAGGAGCGAGTTTGCTGGATAAGCTTTAATGCTTTAAGTTACTGTATAATAATAATAATATCTAGGTTACAGGATTTTTTACCCACTCCATTTAGCAGGAGGGTGAAAGTGAAAACTTAAACATAAATATTCATTTAATCAGAAGTCCAAACTTAAGATTTGCCAAAGAGCTATGGAGCGTATCATTCTGGGGATCAAAAGATCAGATAGAGTGCGCAACTCTGACATACGCTCCAAGACCGGAATCACGGATGTGGGTCGGAAAACTGCGAAGTTAAATTGGGAGTGGGTGGGCCATGTATGCAGAATGAACCCTGAAAGATGGACAAAAATCGTCACCCAATGGCAACCGACCGATGGACGACGACTACGCGGTAGACTCAAAAAAAGATGGTGTGACGATTTCAATACGTATGTCCAAGAATGGCAAGTAAAGGCATTGGATAGGGAGGAATGGAACGCTCCAATTAGGCAGAAACCAATAGAAGAATTCAGCTAGGCTGGGCAGCATTTGGTAAATTTCGTCAAGTTTTCTCGTCACCCATCCCTCAAAGTCTTAAGTCGAAAGTCTTCGACCAGTGCGTCCTTCCGGTCATGATTTACGGTGCCGAGACGTGGACACTTACGGCTGGACTAGTCCACCGGTTCAAAGTCACTCAAAGAGCTATGGAAAGGGCTATGCTCGGAGTATCTCTGAAGGACCGCATCAGAAATGATGTAATCCGACAGAGAACCAGAGTCACCGACATAGCCCACCGAATTAGCAAACTGAAGTGGCAGTGGGCTGGTCATATTAGCCGCAGAACTGATAGCAGTTGGAGCCGTAAAGTCCTTGAGTGGAGACCGCGACTCGGTAAGCGTAGTGTAGGACGCCCTGCGACAAGCTGGGATGGTGACATTCGAAGGCTGGCTGGTGTGGGCTGGATGAGAGTGGCCGAAAATCGGGAGCAGTGGCGTGCATTAGGGAAGACCTATATCCAGCAGTGGACGAGTGTGGGTTGCTGATGATGATGAGGGAGGAATGGAGAGACTTGGGGGAGGTCTTTGCCCAACAGTGGGACTCTGCAGACTAAATTTAAAAAAAAAACATTTTATTCAGGCAACAAGATACGTCATTATAAAAATCGAGTTTCATAAATCATAAATAAAATAAATAAATAAAAGGTCCTAACATAGTTTGTCTGTTAATATTGTTACTAATACATATATATGGACTCTGTGGTCTAAAATAAAGTTTTTCATTCATTCATAAATCATTAAAAAAAATCTGCGAAAATAACCGCCTTCAAAAACACGAACTAAAAAGTGTAAAATTTTATTTTTAACATTTTATACACTTCAAACAACATTATATAACAGTACACTCGAGAAAAGGTGTTACCGAAGTCGGCGCCCAATACTATGAATATCAGGTACACATGAAATGAAGTTGTTACAATTAATATACAATAGTTTCACTGTGTTCCGCCCAATTGGAACGATTCCGAACAATATAACAGGTGTGGTGAAGTTGATATAGTCTACATATACGAGTATGGTCCACAAAAGCTTTTAACTCAAAGTTTGGTCAGATAAAAACACACAGCATAATAGTATTTTTAAACCAGGAATTCATTCAGTTTCAATTTGAATGGCAGTAATTTTGGTAATGTGGCGGATTTAACCAGGGAGTTTGTTATACGGTATTGCATATTTCGGTGGTAAACGAAATTTTGTAAAGGACACCCAGGAATGATTGTTGCTATCTTCGTCGTACAATCGTCAACATTTTTTGCATACGTAAAGAAGCGTTAGTATAAAGGTCAATTTAAAACAGCTGATTCTGTACCTACAAAGATATACTAGCTACGAAACTTCTATTCACCGAATTATGCGAGTTTACCCTATATTCGAGGCGCGCTGCCGAGGATGTTCTTGTTCATCAATGCTGACCTACTAGGTATTACACATAGGGTTAAAGACATTTATTTCTCATAAGAACATTACAAGTTCACTTAAAATGAGATACAGTATAAATCTTAATTACTTGGTACAAATACCTCTGATGTAGCTAGTTTTTACAATTTTATTTTAAAACATGCAAAATATAGTTTTTAAGTTTCCTCTTAAACACAAGGGCACTATCACATTCCTTTATATCTGCTGGCAATTTATTATAAAGCTGTACTCCTTCCACCAATATCGTTTTTTTACCGTAGTTAGTCCGAGAGCTAGCAAGTTCAATTTTGTGCTTGTTTCTGAGATTGTGTTTGATTATTCTCCTACGAAGTTGTATGTTGGACTTAACTGAATTTGTTAGGATATTTTTAACAAGGATGCAAGTGTTGTACATGTAAATTTGTCTAATATTAAATAATTTTGTTTTTTTATACAGCTGATTTGTGGGTGTTAGGTAGGGGTAATGAAATAGTCTTTTGATAATTTTGTTCTGCATTCTTTGTAAGTCGGTAAGGTTTGATTTGGCCGCCGACCCCCATACTTCAACTAAATATTCAAGATGTGACTTTGCCAGAGAATTGTAGATAGTTTCTCGTATTTGGGAAGGGATACAGTTTGAAATTTTACGCAGTGCTCCTAACAATGGCAATAATTTAGTTCGTATATGATCGATGTGCGGTTTCCACGTCAGCTTATCGTCCAACCACAGCCCTAGATATTTTTCCTGCCTCGAACGTTGAACGATATTCTCATCTATTGTAAGAGGTACAAAATCAGGTATCTGTTTATTTTTAGCACTGAATATCATGTAAGATGTTTTTGCCGTGTTGATTGTTAATAGATTGAATTTTAGCCATTCATTAAGAGCATCTAGATCTTTTTGTGCATCTGCAATAATATTGTGAATTGATTTATTAAAATAAAATAGGCATGTATCATCAGCATATAACGTAAGGTATCCTGCTAGTCCTATTGAATTGATATTATTCACGTAAATTAGAAACAGCAAAGGCCCTATTATGGATCCTTGTGGTATGCCATACATTATTTTTTGTGCAGTACTTGTTGAGTTACCTATTTTTACCACCTGATGACGGTTTTTTAAGTATGATGTAAATATATTCAAGGCTGTACCCGTTATACCAATATTATGCAATTTTTGTAAAAGTTTTGGATGACTTACCGTGTCGAAGGCTTTTTTAAGGTCAATAAAAATTCCTAAAGCGATATTTTTCTGGTCAATGTTGGTTTTTATTTTCGTGATTAAGTCTACTACTGCTGTCGTGGTGCTTGATTTAGAACGGAAACCATACTGTTGATCGATCAAAAAATTCTTGTCGGTTAAGTAGGTATTTAAACGACTGTAAATTATCCTCTCGAATATTTTTGATATAACCGGTAAGACTGACACCGGTCTGTAATTGTTTGGGTCCGATTTGTTTCCCCCTTTGTGAATCGGATTGACTTTTGCCAATTTTAGACTATCTGGGAATATTCCGTTCGATAAGCATGAATTAAAACAGTTTGCCAGATGCTCTGTAATCACATTTTTAATACATTTGATTGCCTTGGTACTAACTCTGTCTATGCCGGTACTTGTGTTGTTATTTAGGTTATCGATTATTTTAGAAATTTCATCTGCAGTGCATGGAGCTAATTCGTTAAGTGTAGTAGTATGTGTGTAATTGTGTTCGTACATTAGTATGTTATTGGTGTGAGTGTGGTATCTATGTGGTATTTTGTTTGCCAGCTCTTCTCCTATGGATGAGAAAAATGAATTAAATAACTCACAAATTTGATGATCTTCTGTAATTATTATTCCCGAATCCGATTTCAGCTTAGGAGGAGTACAACTTTCTTTGGTTTTGTTAGATGCTAAACTGTTAATAACTTCCCACATCTTCTTTGGGTGGTTCTTGGTGTGGAAGAACAAAGAGTAGTAGTAGTTTTTCTTGCTTGACTTGATCATTTGTTTTACTTTCAAATTGTGTAGATTATACTCCTTATGTACATTTTCATCCCCAGGGTACTTTTTTGTATGCTGCCATAATTTATTTCGTAAGTTTATAGACTCAATAATATCTTTGTTTATCCAGTCTTGGTGAGGGCAATTTAGAAATTTAATCTTCTCCGTTCTGTTTTTTTGTATCAAATGGACAATGAAGTTTTCCAAATAGGTGTAGTCATCTTTGTGGTTAGAGTAATTTGCTTGTAAAGCATCATTATATAATTTTTCGTAGTTTAGCGCTTCGTAGTGTATTTTTTTATTAATCTTAGGGACCAAATTACCAACCTCAAGAAATAGTTGCTTATGGTCTGAAAGTGATGAATCTATTATCGAAAAGCTAAAAGCATGGTTCTCTATATTGGTAATAATGTGGTCTAGTATTGTGTTTGTTGTACTAGTCTCACGTGTTCCGTAGCTACTGTCAATTTTGTTTAAAATTTGAAAGCCTGATTCTTGTGTTATATTTAAGTATTGGGTCACTGTATTATTCCTGCTTAGGAGGTCAATATTAAAGTCTCCAAAAACAATTGCTCTTCTGCGCTGTTCTAATTGTGAGGAGTATAAGTCCATAAAATTATTATTATTAGTCTCTCCAGGTTTATATATGGCTCCAATATTAAGCGATAGCTTGTCAATATTTATCCAAAGGTAATGATTGCCGTTTTCAAACATGTTTTCTGTTACTTCATATATAATGCTTTTGTGTACATAAATTGAGACACCACCTCCTTTACTTTGTGGTCTGTAATTGTATATATGATTATAATTGCATGATGATTTGATGCATGGGAAAACAAACAGGATGCAATTGGTGTTTTCTGTGACCTCTCGAAGGCGTTTGATTGCGTTGAGCATCAAACATTATTGTTGAAGTTAGCTCACTATGGTGTTCTAAATAATGCATTAAGTTTGATAAATTCTTACTTATCAGATAGACTTCAGAAAGTCAGTGTCAATGGAACTGACTCTTCAGGCGCCCCTCTATTAATGGGAGTGCCCCAAGGATCAATATTGGGACCTCTGCTCTTCCTAATATACATAAATGACCTCCCTTACTTTGCACAAGATCTTTGTGAAGTAGTGTTATTTGCTGATGATACCTCGTTGATTTTTAACGTTGACCGTCGAAAAGATACGTTTGACGACGTAAATGACACCCTCTCACAAGTGCTACATTGGTTTACAACTAACAACTTGCTTTTAAATGCCAAGAAAACCAAATGTGTAAAATTCACTATGCCCAATGTAAAGCAGGTCAACACTAACATCGTTATGAATAATGAACACATTGAAGTTATTAATTCGACAATTTTCTTAGGTATTACACTGGATGCCAAACTTCAATGGAATCCACACTTGGCAGCCTTGGCGGGAAGACTTAGTTCCGCCGCATATGCGGTTAAGAAGATCAGACATCTGACTGATATTGAAACCGCGAGACTGGTTTATTTTAGTTATTTTCATAGTATAATGTCATATGGTCTTTTGTTGTGGGGGTCGGCGGCTGAGATACAAACTATTTTTGTATTGCAGAAGAGGGCCATCCGCTCCATATACAACCTTAGGCCTCGCGATTCGCTGAAAGAACTGTTTAAGAATATCGACATTTTAACTGTAGCTTCCCAATACATTTTGGACTGTATTTTGTACGTGCGTAAGAACATTGATATTTTTTCTAAAAAATCTGATTGTCATGGTTTTAACACTAGAAATAAACACAAGCTCGCGATTCCAAATCTGAAGCTCCAAAAGATTAATAGTTCATTTGTTGGACAAAGTATTAAAATGTACAATAAGTTGCCACAAAATGTAATTGAGTTACCAACGCATAAATTTAAATCCCACGTGAAAACCTGTTTAATGAGTAAAGGATACTATAAAATTGTAGATTACTTAAATGATAAGGATTCGTGGACATAATGACCTCCGTGCCTGCACACATGTAGTAATTTTATAAATATTTACTGAAATCACTATTATTATATAATTAATCAGTTTTAATAAATTAGGCTTAGCAGCATTTATTATTGTATACAAATTGATTAGTATTGATTAATCAAACAATTGACAAGATGCTAACCACCTACTATTGTACACCTCGTCCTGCAGTTTATTAGTATTGGATTAAGTACTCTGTGACCTATGAGGGGAACCTAAGTAGTCATGCTCACTCAAATGTCTCTGAGGTGGTGGCGTTATGTGGCGGGTCATTACATTCCCTCTAATATGGTTGAGTGAAATGATGGCTGACACATACGTCATACTTGTGAACAGGTGCCACCTTTGGGGACTGGTCCTCTTCGGTTTACCTCATATTTAGCTTTTAATTTGCTTCATTCTATTTTGTGTTGCATTAGACTGTATGACTTGGTATGAGGATAATAAACCATTGTAAAAAAGTTGGCGATTAAAAAGAGTAACTGGCGAGTTTCTTGCCGGATCTTCTCGACCAGAAACAACTTTCCGAGCCGGTGGTAGAATCGCATTATGTTTATTTATTTCTTTAGTATATTTTATGTATCAACATATATATGTATTAACATGTAAATTATTACATAAGTACTTATAAATAGTTTTAAATCATTCAAATGTATGACGATTTGTAAGTGCTGTATACAAGCCTATGCAAATAAAGAATTATTTGATTTTGATTTTGATTTTGAATTTGGCAATTCGTACAGCTTAGCGTCAGCCTCCGATACAATCCACGTTTCAGTAAAAATCATAATATGTATTGTCATGTGGACTGCTTTAATTATACATTTTATCTCATCGAACTTGCCAGTTGTTCTTATACTGCGTAGATTACTATAGAAAAATCTTAACGACGATGGACGGAGTGGGATATCTTCGTATTTTTTTATTAGTTGATGCTTCAACTTTTTATGTTTATCAGTAGATAACGCATTATGTAAAGATAAGTTACTTAGTTTTTTTGATTATTATTATTTTTAGTTATTGTGGGTATACCCTTAATGTATTTAATTTTTAAGTCGGTATCACCGTTTTCTTGGCGTGTTCGCAACTCCTCCTTTAGATGTTCTAAATATTGTTTTTGTTGTGGTGTCGAGTCGTTGTATATTTGTATATTCTGGGGTAAGGTGTTTCTATTGCGTAATAAAAGTCTTGGCATTTCAGAGTTGTTAAAATATGCTTTGATAGGACGGTTTTTGTTAGGTACATATTTCCCGAGCCGAAGACATTTTATTGGTTTTGGTATATCTTTGTTTACCGATAGGAGCAGATTCATAACTTCAGTATCATCGTAACTTCGCCTAGCATTCGAGTTTCTATCGTTTTTTTCTGCGATACCCACTATTACGATATTTTTTTCCCGTTCCGTACGATCTCTGAGTTCGAGAATGAGGCGTTCGTGTACAAGCGACAGCGGTTTAGGATCCGAGTTCGTGATACTATGCTCTTTAAGCTCTGATAGCTTGTTTTCAATCTGTGTGATTTTAATTTGAGTCAATGAGTTGTTTGTTTTGATATTATCAATTTCATTGTTTATTTGTGCGAACTGGTTTTCAACCGCTGACTTAATAGTTTTGACTTCGTTCGAAATCTCCAATATTTGCTGTCTAATATGGCCAAGATTTTCATTTTGTGATTTGGCAAATTCTTCTAAAAACTTCATTATATCCGTTTTAAAAGCTAAAAAATCACTTTTGTAGTCTTGCTCTTTAGTACGATCCTTCCGTTTTCTTTGATTGGTATTTATGTAGGTATAATCATCATCTACAATCGATAGGTTCGGAACAGACCCGCTACCGCTTGTTAACGAAGCGCTAGGCGGAGTTCTCTGCGTACTCATTGTGACGTTATAGCTGTAGTTCTTGCGGGTGCGAGCGAGCAAAAAAAAAAAAAAAAATAGCAACTTGTCTTGCTTACCCGAGGGGGTGAAGAGCTGCGTATGCGCTGCTCGCCGCACTATCGTCTAGTTTCATAGATGCACAAGGTCTTCTTTGATGAGCGGTGGCACGTTGTTAAGCCAGCCTTAGTATCAGTTCCACAGGGTTCACTTAACAATACGCGATATTTTGAGTAATTTTAATAATTTTGCGACACGTCTGCTTCCTACGGACACCAGAGGGTCACATAGTTTATATTCCCTATTAATTGCATCAACTAGCTGATCACTTTAGTATGGTGAGGTGATAAATCATTTTTAGACTCGACCCTATGTTCCTTGAGGAAAAGTGTTTAAAATTATGAACAGTCAAGAAGATTCTAACGGTAGGAGTCAAACACTTCGCGTGGGCTGATGTAATACAAAGGTTTTAGATATGAAGGCGCGTCAGTGGCGCCATCTAGAAAATTATTAGATTTAGCAGCTACTACATTAATTAGTCTTAGATAATTAATTGTATTAATTATTCTCGTAAATTCGTACATAATTATTTCGAATTAAATATTCAGTAAAGGGGCGAGAGTGGCAACACCGCTCTAGCGAAACGTCACGGACGGCGGGCGGCCATCTTACTTGTCACTTTCGAACGAGCAGCGATGGCCACCGGATGTCCATGTCGGATCGCTCACGTCCGATGACAATAATCCGTTTGAATCACTACCAGAATATAACTATTTTGTAATTGGGCTTTAGCTCCGTGATTAAAGATCAAGTGTGTGTGCAAAAGTGATTTTATTTCCGAGCTTTCTCTCTAACTTACCTACTTTGAAGAAATAAACATCGGCTCACATTATGAGTGCCGAATCTGATGATGAAGGTCTCCATGCGCCTTCAAATAAGTATCTATTGATTTTTAGTGAACAAACATGGTGCAGTGAAATGCCGATGATCCTGACAATAAGAATCGTTGAATTGTGACGTTATTAACACAGCTATTGTGTGTCAACTGAGTTGTTACGGAAAACTTGCTTGGACCTAATAGAGTCTTTAAACCCACGATTGTGTTTAGAGTGGTATCGTCAGAATCCGTAGGTCGATAAAACGTAAAATACCGGCGTTTTATTCAGTGACTGTGAACTCGACTGTTGACTACCCACTTATTCTCAATAAGTTACTTGACATTGGCAATATATCTTTAGGTATAGCCATAATATAAAAAAAGATTCCCGAGTATTAAATAAAAGTCACGGTGTAGTTTGGCATCGCACTTGTGTCTCCTTTGGTGTAAATGGTGTAGCAATCATTTAGTTTGCTCGGCTCGTCTATATGTCATAAAAAAGCAAACCACAATGGCGCAGGTATAGCGCCCTAGTGTGGAAGGTTTCAATTTAATTCAGTCAGTTTTTATTGCATTCCAATATTTACATTGTATAGATGGACTCTAGTGGGCATAGCAATTAGATGGGAGGATGACGCCTTTCAAGTCAAAATTACAATTAGGTACCTATTCTATTTAGACAAAACAAATAGTAAAATAAAAAAAATTAACTTATTTAAAAAAAATTTAGACATTTGTCAGTCATGTATTTATTTAACGTGTAGCTTTTTGTTATCAGTAATTCTTTTAATTGTTTGACGAACTTTATATAATTATTCTCATTTTTAATTGAATTTGATAAATTGTTATAAATTTTAACAGACATAGTATAAGGGTACATAATATGTATAAGGGATTTGAGTTCCATTCCTGTTCAAAAAAAAAAAAACTTTTTAAGTGTCTCGAGACTGCGTTTTTTCCCAGCATACGCCCCGATATTTAAGCCTATTATAGCAGGGTTATTTCAATTAGTATTTTTTTCCTTTGTATAGGAAAAATATTTCATCGGTTTGTAAAAAGCTGATGTAGCTTTAAAAAGCAATCAAGCAAAAGGTTCGGCGTTATACATTTTTACATCGCGCCAGCAAAAAACATGGCGGATATAAAATGAAAACCATACAAAAAAAAGCTTCTATTTAGTGATAGGTATATGTCGTATGATGATAAATGTCACGAGCACGAGAATTGAACTCCTGGAGCCCAATTCTCGAGCTTGTGATATTTTGAGAACATGGCGGATATCACCCGAAAACCATACAAAAAAACTACGTTTTAGTGATATTGTCGTATGAAAATAAATGTCACGAGCAGGAGAATTAGGGTCCTGGCAATAACACCGATAGATTTAAAAAAAAATCTCCAGATAGATGTTAAGAGGCACATAATAAGTTTTTAAAAATGTTTATCACTGTCCTTTTCTCGATTAGGAACTAATATTGACGTTGACTCGTGTAAGAAATTCGTCCCAATAAATCTTTTGAAGCCTTAAATATGTAAATCTATATTGTAATACATACCATTATTTTAATTATGTTTTACTAGGCTTTTCCCGGCCTAGTAAAATATTTATTTTGGGTAGCATATAACATTTTTAGGGTAGGTACTTATTTAATATATACGTAAGTTTACTACTAAGCGTTTCAAGGAATGGAACAACTTGCCGGCTTCTGTATTCCCAGAGAGCTACAATTTGGGTGTCTTTAAGTCGAGAGTGAATAGGCTTCTTCTGGGTAAGCACGCTACATCTTAGACCTTATTGTCACTTTCCATCAGGTGAAATGAGGTAATGGTTTGCATTTAATATAAAAAAGTACAAAAGCATTTGCTTTCTATTTATTAAACATTTGACCCGAATGTTAGTAACTTAAGCACTATGGCAAATATGAGCAAATAGAACCGCTAAAAAAATAATACCCTCCTACCGATTACGGCTATGGCCAATCTCAACGATAAACCACTTACACACGATATATTATAGTGATCAAGTGTGAGCGTAAACACAAGTGCACTCCCTTACCCTCATATTCCGATGGGACACCAGCATGGCACGTCCGGAGAATGATCGGACGCAGGGCCAACAGCTTTCCGAGGGACGGGGGTACAAGACCGCTAATCTTCGAGCTGCCACTAAGAAATTCTTAGTTAAAGCTTAGGTACCTACAAATAAAAAAATATTACGCTCACGAAATATTTTACTAAAGGAACGTTTCATTCCAAGCGTGGAACATTATTGCGAGCGGAACATCATTTCAGCCAATAGACGTCCACTGCTGGACATAGGCCTCCCCCAATGTTCTCCACACAGGTCGGTCCTGTGCCGCTCGCATCCAATGGATTCCCGCGATCTTCACCAGATCGTCGGTCCACCTTGTCCAGCCACGGCTGCGACTTCCTGTACGTGGCCTCCATTCGAGGACCTTTCCGCCCCAACGGCCGTCTGTTCTCCTCGCTATGTGCCCTGCCCATTGCCACTTGAGGCATGCAATCCTTTGAGCTATGTCTGTGACCTTAGTTCTCCTGCGAGCGGATCGTAAGGGTATAAATAATAACACGAAAAATTAGCAGAAACCTTTTTTTTTTCGCGCAAACACTAGGTTAGGTATGCTATTTTTGTATAAACTCCATCGTAAAATGTCCTAGGTCCAGTCCTTCCTGGTCCCGGTCTAGACGCCAGGGTCGTGGGTTCGATTCCCTCACAACACAAATGTTTGTTGATGCAACAAACATTTGTGTTTGGTCTTCGGTGTTTGTAGTAACTTCGTAGTTTCTATAGTGTAAGGATACCATAGTAACTTAGTTAAGGACTAGAACCATGTACTTGTGTTGTCTCAATTTATCTATCTTTACAACTCTAGAATTAGCAATTGTCATCAAAAAAACTTAGATTGTCTATACACAGATGTAATAGTAAAAAACCGGCCAAGTGCGAGTCGGGCTCGCGCACAAAGGGTTCCGTAGCAGCAAAGTCCAAAATTACAGTTAAATCAACCTATCTCAAAAACTATAAGAGATACTTTGATCAAACCAAAAATCGTTGAAAGAGTTAATTAGCATGCATCACCTCTATTTTTTTTAGAATTTTATACCCCGTAGTTATAAAAATAGAGGGGGGGGGGACATACTTTTTACGACTTTGAGAGCTGATATCTCAAAAACCGTTCACTTTAAGAAAAATTTTTTTAGAAAACTTTATATCATTTTAAAAGACCTTTCCATTGATACCCCACACGGGTATGTACATCGAAAAAAAAAATTTCATCCCTCAGTTACATGTATGGGGGGCCCCACCCCCAATTCTTTTTTTTACTATTTAGTGTCATATTTTTGTAGCGGTTCATACAACACATATTCCCATCAAATTTCATCACTGTAGTACTTTTAGTTTCCGAGTAAATCGGCTGTGACAGACGGACAGACGGACAGACGGACAGACGGACATGACGAAACTATAAGGGTTCCGTTTTTGCCATTTTGGCTACGGAACCCTAAAAAAAAAACACTGTGTCCCGATGAAAAAAATCAGGTAAAATATATGTTAATTCAATGCAAAAACGTCAGATCAAAGCTCTTAGCTAGGGAAAAATGTAAAATGAAAACTGTTGATGAATGTAATAAAGAGGAAAAAGAAAAGAAAATGCAGGATAAAAATGTATTTAAAAGATATGAAATTGAATAAGAAAGAAAACGACGGAAATACAAGGCGTTTGGGTCGCAGCTCCTTTCTATCAGTCTGTTTGAAAGCGTTGCGTAGTGATGGGATGAATTAGGGATTAAAGTATGGAATTGCCGTATTGTATGGCGATTTCTTAAAAGTGGAGTTTTCCATAGTATTTATTTATTTATTCTTTATTGCACAAGAAAATAAAGTACTATTGGCGGACTTAATGCTATACGGCATTCTCTACCAGTAAACCATTAGGCGATGCAGAAATATGTATGACGGTTAAATAAATATATATCCATAAAGATACATGTGAGTAATATGTAATATGACTAAATATACATACATAATTATATAATACAATAAACCTACTTATACTACAGTAAACTTATAAAAAAAAACAGTAAAGAAAACGACGAATACCGGCTAACCATTAAATAGTAAGCACAGCAGTCATAAAAAGAAGAGAAAAAAAAGTTAAGTTAAATTTCTAGTGAGCGGAGAAAATGATCACGAACTGAACGCATGAATGAAAATTTGATGGAGGACTTTTTGATGTCATCAGGTAGCCAGTGCCAGAGCCTGATGGC
This sequence comes from Marasmia exigua, assembly GCA_019059595.1. Classification (NCBI taxonomy): domain Eukaryota; kingdom Metazoa; phylum Arthropoda; class Insecta; order Lepidoptera; family Crambidae; genus Marasmia; species Marasmia exigua. Next base: position 2,592,641 of record CM032477.1, on the reverse strand, counting down.
AGACAGGGTGAAGGAGTTGCAGACACTTGCTGACGTATTTACAGGCGTATAAAGCTTAAGGATGCTACTCGAAAGAAGATAGTAATATTTTTTTAATATGTAAAGTAAATATAATTGCTAGGTACTATTCTATGATTAACTGTGCTTTAACGGACACCGTTTAGGACCGTGTAGGATAGATTTTCAGAAAAAAAAAACGGAAATGTTATCATCGATGAAAACGACAATTCTGCCAAGTAAAAAGTGAAACATTTTCAAGAATATTTTTTTTGCATCAAGAATTCAATAATATCTGATCTCTATTTACCTAATATAAGCCTTAGAAATGTAGTCTTAAATCAAAATAAAACTATATTATTGTGACTTTTTGCTTCTTAAAGGAGATATACATCTTATTGTGTCTAGAAAAAAAACATACAATTTCATACTTTAACTAAATAGGCCGGCTCGATCGGAGTGATCGGGCCTCACAGAAAACCGGCGTGAAGCAACATTGATACATATCAGCGACACATGTCGCTGCTTGAGTGAGGGTACCAGAGGCAAAATCGGGGGGTTTAAAGGTTGGCAGTACACTTGTGACTCCACTGGTGTTGCGGGTGTCTATGGGTGGCGGCAATCGCCTACCATTAGGCGATTCGTCTGCTTGTCTGCCACCTATCACATAAAAAAGGTAACGCGATAGTGGCTATCTACATTTATTTAATTTGAACGTCACACTTTTAAACCCTATACGAGTGACTTAACGTCGAAGACTTGCTGAGATAGAATAGAATTTGAAGCTGAGCAATATCATTGGCAGCCTATTTGTAATTCCACTAGTGTTGTGGGTGTCCATAGAGTTTTCAATCGCATAGCATCGGGAATTCGGGAGATCCATCGCTCCTCTCTAACAAAAAACAAATTTATGCATTTTTTAACTTCGGTATTTTTCCCATCTCTAGTGGCGAGTTGTTCCAATTTCCGAATTTTGATTAATTCAATTATTTCGTTCGAGGAGATGTTGAATAAAAATATTAAAATGGTCGCAGTTAACTTAATTTACATAGGAAATTGACTTCGCCTTCGCAGCGTTTATTCTCAGACTCTGAGAAACCTAATACTTGATCTTTTTTTTATAATATAGGTGGCAGAAAAGCAAACAGTACCCCAGATGGTAAGCGATTGGCGCCGCTCATGTACATTCAACAACACCAATACCAATCTTTTTCCCTTATTGGGCGCCCGGTATCCTCATTCACTCGGCGAAACACAGCGCAAGCGTTGCTTAACGCCTGTTTCTGTGAGACCGTGGTATCACTCCGGTTGAGTCGGCCCATTTATACCGTGGCTCTCCCACGCTCGCAGATTTCCAGACTTTCCAAATCCTGAATCATGGTCCTGAAGCATTTAACCAGATAATAATGGCGTGCAAGGTGTTTCGAGGCCTTATAAATGTTGAAGTTCTGCATAATCTGCTATGTCGCTTCTTTGTGCCGGATAACTATCGAACGACTACGCAAACACAACCTGTTCGTCGTGCTTCGCTGCCGCACCGTGGCGCAAGCGCGCTCCCCGATTCACGCACTCACTGCACTCAACGCACTCTAAAATGATCATGATGATGATGCCCTCAGTGTGATCTGTTTGCGGATGCATGGATGAAGATTCTACCGTGGGAGAGCCAAGCTTCGGCATGAAGTCTAACTAACTCGAAGTTTTTCAGAAACCCCAGCTTGCTCTTTTTACCGCACGCAAAGACTAATTAATTATAGGCGGAACGCATTTTCCATTAAACATGTCAACTATTTAATAATTTGGCAAAAGTAAATGTCGACATTGACTTGTTCAACACTTCAGCTTCGAAATTGAAACGAGTACTGAATGATAACTTTTTCTCAAATGTTATTTAATTTCTATTTTCCTGATAATGTCAGATGACTTGATCAATTTCAATGTTTCTTCTTCTGGGAGTGGCAAATACGTTGTTCGTTTTGTTTGTAATTTAGTAACTTTTTGTTTTTTTCTTTCTTAACATTAGGTACCCACTTGCATTTCTGTTAAACAACCTAGTGATTATCAGTGGAAACTTGTAATTGGCCCTCAACGTTCTGTGACTGTATCCCTAAATCTAGCTGTAAGTTTTCCAAAAACTTGTAAAATAAAATGAATGGGCCGGCTCGACCGGAGTGATACCACGGCCTCACAGAAAACCGGCGTGAAGCAGCGCTGTGCTGTGTTTCGCTGCGTAAGTGAGGGTACCGGAGGCCCAATCCGGGGGATAGGGGGGTTTAAAGGTTGGCAGCGCACTTGTGACTTCACTGGTGTCCATGGGCGGCGGCAATTGCTTACCATCAGGTGATCCGTCTGTTCCTCTGCCTACCTATTACATAAAAAAAAAATGAAGGTGGTGGCTGAATGTTTGAGATTTTGTGAGCGAGATGTATGACTGAGCCTCACTTTGTACAATTAATACCTTAATTCATTTAATTAAGTTATTGTGTTAACTATAATAATTATTGTTGTAATGTGTTATAGTTGTATTCTTAAATTATCATCATCATCTTCGTCAGTCCATTTAAGTCCCCACTGCTGGGCCACGGGCCTCCCTCAATCACATGAGGGGTAATTGCCATACTCACCACGCTTGGCAGACGGGTTGGCGAGGGTTTAGATATAAATGCAGAGTTTTCCTTCTCTGGGTGCTTATGATCATGCCAGCAGCTTTACCTTAGTCGCCTTTTCATGTTCATGTCACTTTTCACAATCAATATTAACTTTCTTAATTTACTAATGAGCAGTTTTCCAGTAGGTATTTATTGACTATGAAGTTACTCGCTAGATGGCGTAAGCAGTCTCTATATATTTCAGGTGTTGGAAGATATATTTTGTGCTCCCTAATTTATGGGAAAATTTCCCAGTGCTAGGTTTTTCACGTTTACCTAATATTGCAAAGTAACTATATGGTTGTTTACATGGAAAATAACACTTTATACCAACGCAACGTTAAGTAGACCTAAAATACGTTTTAAAAAATGTCTACATTGGCGTTTAGTGATGTTTTTTAAACTGGGCAGTTTGTCATTAAATATTTTTATTGAACTCTGATTTTAACAAGAAGTTCATGGTTGTTGTGGATTATTCAAAATGAAAAATATTTTTGAATAAATCCTCTTTCGTCCATGCGTAGGTATTCATGGGTAAATGAAGATGAAATACGGCAACACTTTAAAAGCCGCGACCAATCGTTGTAATTTTTATACAGATACGGGTAGCGCCATCTGTTACAACTTTAGAGAAACCGACTGACTAATGTCATTGGAAAACTCCTCATTAGCAAACTCCTATCTTACTATAACTATAACTTATGCACTATAACTTATGCATTTCGCCCCTTCAAAGGGTGATTTTCCAAAAAGATGACGTGATTTTTTGTTTATTTCAAATTATACGTATAAGTACAAATTTTCCCATTGCTAACATAAAAGACGACGGACTATCTCCCTTCTTGTCATATAAATCCCTTTTTCACCTCCTTAAGGGTAATAAATCATATTGTTTTTTATTTAATATTAGGAGACCAAATAATTATTTTCAAGATTCTCACATTAAAATCGATAAACCCCCAATGATTTTCCAAAAATACTTTTGATGAGTTATTATTAATTTCCAATTATTAGTCTAAATACAAAACATCAAAGATGGCGGACTTTCATACAAACTTCTAACTCCCTTTAAAAAACTCCTTAGTGCTCACTTTTACTGTTAAAGGAACCCCCTGCCCAAATTTCAAGTTTCTAGGGTCAGTAGTTTCGGTTTTGGGTCCATTCATCGCCACTTAGTCACTCAGGTTCTCCTCTTATATTATTTATAGAAAATAAAAACATTTTCAATGGTTGCGTAATAGAAGCCAAACACACTTCTGATTTTAAAGGTTTCCTCGTTAATAAAACACGCAGCCGTAGAGTTCAGCTCGGACATAGTATGATAATTCATCAGTGGATTAACTGACCTGGCCTGTAAAATTAGTATAGGTAAATTTGATCTTTTAAATTAGATAGAGTGCGCAACTCGGACATACGCTCCTAGACGGGAATCACAGATGGGGTTAAAAAACTGCGAATCTAAAATGGGAGTGGGAAGGCCATGTATGAAGAATAAATTCTGAAAGATTTACAAAAATCGTCACCGACCAATGGAAGTCGACTACGCGGCAGGCCCAAAAAAAGATGGTGTGACGATTTCAATATCATGCCCAAAATGGCAAGTAAGGGAATTGGAAGCACAAATGGAGAGACTTGGGGAAGATCTTTGCCCAGTAGTGGCAATCTGCAGACTAATATAAACAAAAATCGTGTGACCAGTCATACAACAGTCTCACCTTTCACCTTTGGGTAAAGGCAAAAATAGAGGATTGAAACGAGAAAAATAGAATTGTGACGGTTTTTTTATGTGGTGGGTGGCAGACGCGCAGACGGATCAAAAATAGGTATGGTAAGCGATAGCTTCTGCCTCATTAATGGACTCACCCACCGATGACCTGCAGTGCGGCCCCGTACCGCATCGTGTGTTCTGCCTCACTCACCATATATCACTCTAATCGAGACAGCCGATTTACGCTAAGAGGTAGGAGTTGTTTTTCACTCCAAGTATTCATAGCCCACCCAGACATTCGAGTTTTATAAGGAGAGGTTTTAAAGACTACTGGAAATTCATACTGTGGTTCGGAGGAGGAAATCACCTCCACCTCTTGTTTGTATAGGAGCGTTTGTGTTGAAGGCGAAGGCCTGGCCCTCATAAGTATTCTCAGTTTGATGTGGAAATTTGCAGACTTGATTTTTGGGATAAAATAACGTTCCCTTGGAATCCATGTTTTAAAAATTTGTAATCAATTAATTAATCAAAAGCAAATATTTGCAAGAATATAAATAGTTCCTCAAGTTTGGCTGCGGGAGAATCCCGACGGCTACGACTTAGAGACCTTCACAACACATTAGCGATCTCTCTGATTTCGCGGATGTTCATGGGCGGCGTTGATTACTTTCCATCAGGTGACCCACTTGCTCGTATGTCGCACCTATCATAAAAAAAAATACATACATTACACATACACTTTAGGTACACAAAATACACTAGACAAGCGTCCGTGGCATTCATTCAGCTGGTCTCACTGAAAACCAGCGTCATGGCCTTTGTCTGGGCTGTGATATAAGCTGAGTGAGAGCCATTTATACTAGACGTCATAACACATCATAATATTCATTTGGTACTGTCTGGACCTGATTGAATATAGTTTTGTTTTTTTCCCTTTTGTTTTTTTTATGTATTTTTAATTGTTTTATGTTTTGTTTTCTGTTTGTGCCAAATTGTGTTCTGTTTACAATTGCTATACGTTCTGTGTTGTGATGTCTATAATAATAAATATTTTCTTTCTTTCTTTCTTTACATTAGGTCTTAAATTAAAATTAGGTAATTTTTTAAGTGATCGGTGGCATGGTCAATTTTTTTGTAAATAAGTCAAGCTAAAACATTGATGTCACAACAATATTATGCTTCTACATTTTTACATCATCAATTTTAGATAAAATTTATTTTTTCAGCTTAAATTTAGGCTTGGAATCAAATCTCTTATATAATAACGCAATTACTTGAACGACACAAATTCGACGAATTGGTAATATCATTGTTTTGATTTCAATTAGTGAAAAATGGTTGAAAACATTCTATTACTCCTCAAGGACTTACAGACCATTAAAACTGGTCCCGAAAGACTAAACATTACTACAATCATTACCAGAGGTCGAAATTAAGTAGAGCTATTCAGGTACTTGCATCGGAATGTTTATATTAATATGGATCTATCCAATATTTATAATGGACACCACCAAAACAATTGACGACCCGTTTGGATCAGTGGTAGTGCTACAAGGGTGAGTATTATGAAGTGACTAAGTCCCTCGAACCTCTTCAGCTACGTAGAGACATTGCCAGTCTTAGTGTTCTCTACCGTCTCGTCGTATAATTGGGAATGCTCTGATCAGTTATTTCAACTTATCCCATCCTCCCCTTTCCACTTCCGAACAACACGTGCTGGACAGCGTTGCCATCCGCATACCATTCAGATATTGGCGACACGCACCAATAGGTTTGGCTGCTCGTTCCTGCCCCGAGCCATCAAGACATGGAATGCCCTCCCAGCTCATGTGTTTCCTCTTTCATACAATCCGGGGTATTTTAGGCGGGGCGTGAAGCGGCATCTTAGCAGGCCATCAGGGTGAAGATGGCAGACTCAATGCGTACTTTGTTAGTTCTTTTGTGCCTGTCAGCTTCATATTTAGATTTCACAGCCGCTTACCATCAGGCGGAGTGAGGTCATCCTGATTGGCCTTTCTATAAAAAAAAGGGTTGCGGGTTCGATTCCCGCACAGTACAAACATTTGTGTGCATGAACACGTCTGTTTGTATTGGTCTGGGTGTTTTCTATATATTTACAAAATTTAAATATCATATGTTTATATTTGTACTTCCGCTGTTGGTTCTTATATTCGTAAGATAGGTGCTTGAGCTACCTATCTCGGAGTCAGATCAATGTTTATGAAGTTTTGAAATTTTAATTACATAATTACCTAAATCACTAAGGATGCGTCATTTTAAACCCCCTTTTAGATAACCTTTCATAAAACAAACTTTTTATTTTCAAAAATATATAAAAAATTTCCAGCTCTGTAAAATTAATCACGATATTTGAGGTATATCCACTTATTTTTTTCCTGAGTGAAATTAGTGTAATTACCAAAATAACTCTACTTAATTCCAACCTCTGGTCATTACCAAACTCAAGTGATGTCCAATAGAATAGAATTCACCATTTATCTATCGAACTCAATTTAAACTTGGATATTGTAACAAGTTCCGGGGCTATCAGGCTAGTTCATCCGGACCCGCCATGAATACTAATACCCGGCCATGCCTGACATCGGTTGTCGGATGTCCTGCCCTGCATCTTGTTGGACCGCCTTCAACCCGTTTTAAAGAATACTGGCCCTCACTTCGATTCGGGGCATTTGTTTCATCATCATAGCCTTTTGTCCGAGTTGCGTCCCAAGCTGTCGCTACAGAGCCCAGGGTCTGCTTTCTTGTTTTGACTCTTCCACTTTGCAGGGTTTTACGCATCCATAGTTTAGTTTATTGGCACGCATGTCATCCTTTAAGATGTCATGTCACCCGATTCTATCGATTCCGGCCGGGATCCAGCGGTGGTGGCATGGCCAGATATTTGTTTCCTCGTAGCTGTCTGGTGTTCGCAAGATATGACCGTAGTAATGTCAGCGTTTTTCAAGCAGTTTGTCTGCTAACATTCTGCTAACATTTTATTGATCCTCAGATTCACGGACATTTCCTTGTCTCAGCAACGTACTTCATCACCTTACCTACTAATCTACTTGAACACTTTCAGGTATTGTGGTAATGATGACGTAAAGATAATAATGACGAAGTTCGCCTGTCCTGCTCACATGAATAGTCCTATTAGATTCTGTATCATTATGTTGGAAATCTGGTCTGAAATTTGCAAATTATAACTTACACCTATCTATGGTATAACTTATTGTACTCAGAGACGTATAAAATGAATGAGTATATTTAATCCCATTATTTATCTACACAGTAAAATGAGAAGCAGTGAAAAGTGGACAATGGTTTTCATAATACGCCTTTAAAAGTTTTACATGATGTATTAAATAAAAATAAATGCATCATGTTTAAGTGCTAGCTGGCAGACGAGCAGACGGATCACCTGTTGGATTTCCGCTGCCTACAACACTCGTACTAGTAGAAACCTGCAATTTTAGTTAGATTACAAGTGGGCTCATAACTTTTTAACCCCCCTTTTCTCCCCAAAGTGTATCATTAGTACCCGGTTTTGTGAATCTCTGATGTAACTCCGGTTGATTGGGCCTATTCATGCCAAAGCATCGCTCTTCCATATCAAAATAGAATGAAATCTATACTATTGCATTTACTGAACAATATGAAACACTTTAAGGCAAGAGTTAGTAGTTTTTTCACGGGCAAGCATGGTCCACCTTAGACCTCATTTTCACTTTAACATCAGGTAGGTTTGAGATCAAATCCTTGTCTGTCGTAACATAAAAAACCGGCCAAGTGCGAGTCGGACTCGCCTATGAAGGGTTCCGTAGCAGCAAGTAAGATATATGGAAGGTACATTGCGGTTTACGGTTTATAACGTATTAAAATAAAAATTACCATTTTGGGAGCGTCTCTTGCGCAAAGTGTTGTGTTTAGAAAAAAATGATGGTAAAAACCTCAACATCATTTTAAAGACCTATCCATATACCCCACACGGTTAGGTTTAATGAAAAAAAATATTTAAGTTTCAGTTTCAAGTTTTTTTTCCAAGTTTTGTGTAAAAATTGTAATGCGGTTAACATACACAAAAAATACATCTACTTACCACTTGAAACTTGGTAAGTAGATCATCATCAGCCCATTTAAGTCCCCACTGCTGGGTCACGGGCCTCCTTCAATCACATGAGGGGTAATTGCCATACTCACCACGCTTGGCAGACGGGTTGGCGAGGGTTTTGATATAAATGCAGAGTTTTCCTTCTCTGGGTGCTGATGATCATGCCAGCAGCTTTACCTTAGTCGCCTTTTACGATACCTCGGTAAGAGTGAGGGTGGCCTATTCTACTCTGCCGGGGACCACACGGCGTCCCCGGCAGATTAATTGGATTGGCAGGCCGATGTCCAGCAGTAGGCGTCTATCGGCTGAAATAATGAGTCGAATCTAGTCCGTAAGGTACCTCACTGTAAAACCGTCATACTGTGCCACTGTTGCTTGCGTCAAGTAACATGATGTTAGCAGAAGTTTAGAGAAAGGTCACGAGGGTCGCACGCTCACGCGGAACCCGACGCTTGAGTGGGTCTAAGAACTACCCTACTGATGTGACCCTTTAAAAACTAATATTGAAGTGTAAATAAAGATCAAAGCACCAATTTGTTTTTATTCAGGCTACAAATTTTAATCCCTCTTATTACAAATCACAAACTAAGGATAGTGTAGGAACTAAATTCGTGTCGGCCCCTTTTTAACCGACTTCAAAAAAAAGTAGGAGATTCTCATTTCAACATGTGTATTTTTTTTTTGGTTTGTTCGCCGATTGCCATTGCCATTTATGAACCAACTTAGATGATATTTTTTTAGTTGGAATGTAGATAGTCCCGGATTGGTTGGACCCAAGTCAGCGCCTCATCCCTGTTCGGAACAAGTTTTTCTCGAGTGTAGTGTTATAAAAAGTTATTTGAAGTGTTTAAAGTGTTAAAAATATTTTTTTGCACTTTGTACCTAAGTTTTCGGTAAAAAAATCTTAGTGGGAGCCCGGAGTCTGGAAGTTGGACCCACCGTACCTCGGAAAGCACGTTAACTGTTGGTCCTAGGATGGGACACTACTGTGACACGGCCGGAGAGACTCCCTCTCTCATCCCAGCCCCATCGGAATATGGTGGTAAGGGAATAGAGAGTGCACTTGTGTTTGTGCACACACTTAAGCACAATGATATATCCTGCGTACGTGACTGATCGTTGAGATTGGCCACCGTAGCCGTAATCGGTTGGAGGATATTACCAATACGGTTATGTAAGCCATTATTGAGTTAGTGAGCCAAAAACCCTTTTTATGTTGATGCTGAGAGTCTGGATAATTTTTAAGAATTAGTGAGAACTTTAGGAATCATGTAATTACTTTCATATATTTCGAATTCCGAGTTGAAAATTGAAGTCCTAACTTTATCGAAGTTAATTGTCCACTTCTGACTCCACTGGTTTCGCGGTTATCGCAATCGCTTACCATTCACGTCTGCCACCTATCAAATAAAAACCCTTCATTACTTGAAAACTATAAAAAATCGTAGAATATATATGGTGGTGTTTCGGGTACCCCAAATGTTCTACGTCAAGCAAAATATGTGAGTAAAAAATATTGCACTTAATAATACATTTCGTGTTAATTCCCCTAAAGGTTACCTAGTTATAGTTACCTCAAAGGGTAACGCAATGGATAAAACAGAATGTTAGTTATTTTTAGGCAACTGGTTGTGAATCTTAGTTGCCAATGTGGCAATTGGCAAGTAAGATTCACAATCAGTTGCCTAAAAAGAACTAACATTCTTGTTACTCAATTCAAATTCAAATAATTCTTTATTTGCATAGGCTTGTACACAGCACTTACAAATCGTCATACATTTGAATGACTTAAAACTATTTATAAGTACTTATGTATAATTTACATGTTAATACATATATATGTTGATACATAAAATATACTAAAGAAATAAATAAACATAATGCGATTCTACCACCGGCTCGGAAAGTTGTTTCTGGTCGAGAAGATCCGGCAAGAAACTCGCCAGTTACTCTTTTTAATCGCCAACTTTTTTACAATGGTTTATTATCTTCATACCAAGTCATACAGTCTAATGCAACACAAAATAGAATGAAGCAAATTAAAAGCTAAATATGAGGTAAACCGAAGCGGACCAGTCCCCATAGGTGGCACCTGTTCACAAGTATGACGTATGTGTCAGCCATCATTTCACTCAACCATATTAGAGGGAATGTAATGACCCGCCACATAACGCCACCACCTCAGAGACATTTGAGTGAGCATGACTACTTAGGTTCTCCTCATAGGTCACAAAGAGTAGTAGGTAGTTACTTAATCCAATACTAATAAACTGCAGGACGAGGTGTACAATAGTAGGTGGTTAGCATCTTGTGAATTATTGAATAATCAATATAAATCAATTTTATACAGTAATAAATGCTGCTAAGCCTAATTTATTAAAATTAAGTAATTATATAATCCTATTAATAATTTTTCTTAACATATATAAAAATGTTACAAGTGTGCAGGCATGGAGGTCATTATGTCCATGAATCCTTATCATTTAAGTAGTCTACAATTTTATAGTATCCTTTACTCATTAAACAGGCTTTCACGTGAGATTTAAATTTATGCGTTGGTAACTCAATAACATTTTGTGGCAACTTATTGTACATTTTAATACTTAGACCAACAAATGAATTTTTAATTTTTTGAAGTTTCAGATTTGGAATCGCGAGCTTGTGTTTATTTCTAGTGTTAAAACCATGACAATCAGATTTTTTCGAAAAAATATCCATGTTCTTTCGCACGTACAAAATACAGTCTAAAATGTATTGAGAAGCTACGGTTAAGATGTTAATGCTCTTAAATAATTCTTTTAGCGAATCGCGAGGTCTAAGGTTGTATATGGAGCGGATGGCCCTCTTCTGCAATACAAATATAGTCTGTATATCAGCAGCAGACCCCCACAACAAGAGACCATAAGACATTACACTATGAAAATAACTAAAATAAGCCAATCTCGCGGTTTCAATATTGAAACCGCAAGAAGAAGATTAGACATCTGACCGATATCGGTCAGATGTCTAATCTTCTTAACCGCATACGCGGCGGAACTAAGTCTTCCCGCCAAGGCTGCGACGTGGGGATCCCATTGCAATTTGGCATCCATGGTAATGCCAAGGAAAACTGTTGAATCAATGACTTCACGTTCATTATTCATAGTGATGTTAGTATTGACCTGTCTTACATTGGGCATTGTGAATTTTACACATTTAGTTTTCAGGAAGTAAGTTGTTAGTGGTAAACCAATGGAGAACTTGTGACAGAGTGTCATTTACATCGTCAAACGTACTTTTTCTTCGGTCAACATTAAAGATCAACGAAGTGTCATCAGCAAATAGCACTACCTCACAAAGGCCTTGTGTAAAGTAAGGAAGGTCATTTATATATATCAGGAAAAGCAGAGGCCCCAATATCGATCTTTGGGGCACTCCCATCAATAGAGGAGTGCCTGAAGAATATGTCACATTAATGTTTACTTTCTGAATTCTATCAGACAAGTAAGAATTTATCAAACTTAGTGAAATCTTGGATACACCATAATGAGCTAATTTTAACAACAATGGTTGGTGCGTAACGCAATCAAATGCTTTCGATAGGTCACAAAATACTACTTTGGCAACTAATAATAATTAGTTGCCAAAGACGATAGATTTTTCTTTTTTCACTTTACCTGGTTGTGAAACTCGCAGTTGCGAAAGAAGAACAAACTTTCTCGCTACACAACCATAGTTCTTTTCTTTCTAGCGTTATTAACAATTGAGTACACCTTTTAGCATAATAACTATTCATTAATACAAACAATTTAGAAATTTTATACAATTAAGTCTCTAAATATAAAAAAAATGATTATTTTCTCTCTACAATAAATACCTATGTAGGTTAAATAAATAAATCCTAGCTCAGCAAAATGTCAAATATAAGCACTAATATGTAAAATTATGATCATAAGTTTGTTGTAGATAATAAGTTAGTTGCAATAATCATTTATTTATAGGTTAAATAAAAGAGCTAAGGCACTGTACAGGTTTACACACAATTATTTGGTTTTTACGATAATCAAGCTATTTTTTACAGTTAAGGCGACGGGTAGCCCTAACTAGCGACACCATTCGTTTTTAATTGTTAGCTACTAAATCGGATCTATTTTAAACAATTTCGGAGTTAATAATAATAATTCTCACAACATCTCATTAGTTGACCTGATTCCGTACTAAGTAGCTTATGCACTTGTGTTACAGATATCAGACAATAGAGGAATACTTAAATACATATATTACACCCAGACACCGAACAAACATAAGTGTTCATCGCACGAATTACAACCTCTCGGCAAACACTTATACTATTTATTAATTAACCATGCACAAATGTTGGGTCCATTTTTGTACGCAACAAATTGATTACCGCCAAAAGCGGCCACTTTTAGCGCGAAGCAATTTTTCGCGTACAAATGTTGGGTTAGTGTGTCATGTTGTGAAACATTTATTTACTTATTTAAAATCCCACACCACCGCACACTGGGGCAAGGTATATGGAGGTGATGTGCAAAATTGAATTTTTAAAATGTGGCTCTTTAATAAAACTTACGACAATTCATCAAATTGTAACATATTTCACGTCAGTTAACATCGATCATAATTATTACAAGATTATTGTTTTGCTATCAGAGTGCTCTAAAGTTCATCGTGTGCATTTGCAATAATTTAATTAAAGCAAACAAAGTGTTATTGCTTGAGATAGGGGAAAGTTATATTAAAACTAAGTTATGGCAAGTGAAGATCAAGGTCAGGACAATATAAAAACGAAAAATAATTAATTAAATAATTTGATTCAGTACTAATGTTTTTTTTTTCATTTTTGTCTTCTTATGGGCCTTTTACAAGTTCGCAAAAAGCTCAACTGACTTGTAATAATTATGTTAACTGTCGTAAGTTTTATCAAATAGCCACATTTTAAAAATTCAATTATGCGCATCACCTTCATATACCTTGCCCCAGTGTGCACCGATGGTTTCAGAGCGGGCATCCGAGCTCTACTCATTTGAAACTAGCTTGAGGGCCTGGTTTCCCTCTCATAATGTTTAATATCTTTCATATCAATCAACTCTACGATTAAAATACCAGTTGAGTTTTATCAGTCATAATAAATATCCAACATACCTACATAGATTTTATTATTACGGTTAGGGATTTCTTAAAATTCTCGATATCGATACATTTGTAATTGCGATGCACTTTCAGGACATAAAAGGAAGTTAAGCTATTGAGGTTAGCTTTTGGCGTGAGACAGTCACGCTTTGGCATGATTTCAAAGCTTTCGGTTCAGAGCCCTGGGTAGGCTTTAGCCATGATTCGAAAACTCTGGTAACTACAATTAAGAGGTTTGGCTCCTCGTTCCTGCCCCGAGCCATCAAGACATGGAATGCCCTACCAGCTCCTGTGTTTCCTCCTTCATACAATCCGGGGTCTTTTAGGCGGGGCGTGAATCGGCATCTCAGCAGGCCATCAGGGTGAGGATGGCAGACACAATGGGTACTTTGTTAGTTCTTTTGTGCCTGTCAGCCTCATATTTGGATTTCACGGCCGCTTACCATCAGGCGGAGTGTTGTCATCCTGATTGGCCTTTCTAAAAAAAAAAAATTAGTGATAAAGCTACTGTTTTAGATGATCAAAAGTAGCGTGCTAAAAGAGCATTTTTTTATGTTATAGGTGGCAGACGAGCAGACGGATAACCTGATGGTAAGCAATTGCCACCCCCTATGGATACCCACAACACCAGTGGAGACAAGTATAAATCCCCCCTTCCCCCAGATTGGGCCTCCGGTACTCACACTCACGCAGCGATACACAGCACAGTGCTGCTTCACGCCGGTTTTCTGTGAGGCCGTGATATCAGTCCGGTCGATCCGGCCCATTCGTGTCGAAGAGTGGCTATGTCAGGTTTGAAAAACCGGCCAAGTGCGAGTCGGACTCGCGCACTGAGGGTTCCGTACAAACCTGCAAGGTTTACAAAATTCGTTCATTACGACAATCGAGTCATAACTATGGTATTTTTATTGCAAAATGAAATTCATAACATTACAATGGGGAAAGATGGAGGAGCATAAATTTAAGACAAAGATCTCTTTATCGTTTAAGTATTCCTTTATTTTATATTAACACATATAATTTCGATAAAAGAACGTCGAAATATAAAGAAGAAGGCTATTTCGTCTTCTTTAAATGTTGCCCTCCCCATACATAGTATAATAACTCGCGGTCATTGCTGTAACTACAATTATGTTTACAATCATAATTTTTTTGGTGGTATAACTACTTAAAATTTTAAGCTTTTCGGAATTTTTCTGTTACCTGTGCTGTAAGCTATTGCTTTTTACCAAATTTCGAGATTCTATATCAACGGGAAGTGGTCTTTAGGTTTTAATTCCCTTGCGTGTAGTTGCGAGTTTCAAAATATGCGGTATCAATGGTTGTACTTTTGCGTTATGCGTTTTTGCGTTGACATAGAATTTTTTTTTTCACGGGTTAAAGGCAATTAGATCTAAGTATTTGATATGAATTTCAACTTGATAGCTCTACGCGTTCATGAGGAAAAAAGTAATAAGTTTATATTTATTTAAAAAATATATATTTTGTAATGTAACTAAAAATTTAAGGTTTTCGGAATTTTCCCTTTATGTGTGCTATAAAACGTTGCTTCATGCCAAATTTCAAGATTCTAGGTCGACTGGAAGTACCCTTTAGGTTTTGATTCCCTTGCGAGTACTTGCGAGTTTCAAAATATGCAGCTCAAATTGCTATTTCTTTTGATTGCGTTGACATAGAAGTTTGATTTTGTTACAGCTTAAAGGTATTATAGACTTGAGTATACGGTATGAATTTCAATTTAATACCTCTACGCGTTTATGAGAAAATGGGTAGTAAGTTTAAAATTATTAAAAATATATATTATGTGATGTAACTAAAAATTTATGGTTTTCGTAATTTTTCCTTTATCTATGCTATAAAACGTTGCTTCGTACTAAATTTCAAGATTCTGAGTTCACGGGAAGCACCCTGTAGGTTTTGATTCCCTTGCAAGTGTCGAAAATTTGCGGCATAAACGGCTGTATCTTTTGATTGCGTCGGCTTAGAAGTTTGATTTTTTCAAAGCTTCAAGGGACAGTAGACCTGAGTAATTGATATAAATTTCAGCTTCATACCTCCACGCGTTCCTGAGAAAAAGGGTCTTGACAGACGGACGGACGGACAACAAAGTGATCCTATAAGGGTTCCGTTTTTTCCTTTTGAGGTACGGAACCCTAAAAAACGTCTCATAATCACCACAATAAATATAAATCTACTGGCGGCGCTTTCGTCAATGCCTCACCTTAACTACACATCCAGAAATATCATTCACATTTCTGAAGTCAGTCGTGAAATTAAAATTTAACTGCATACTATGCAAAGTAGAAATTACTTAGTACTAACAACCTAAAGTATATTAAAGAGTTAACCAAGTTGAAAAGGCGAATACGGAATCACTATAAAGAGACCATGAAGTACTCTTTAAGGCCCAATTCGACCAATCTTCATCCGTAAATAGATAAATCTATGGTAAAGTGCTGTAATTCTACATCTTTTTTTTTATCATTGCATGCCGTGAATAGAGTCCATTTAGCATTTCAGATCATCAAAATACCGTGGGAGAGCTACACTTCGGCATGAATGGAAGGGCTAATCTGATCGGAGTGATACCCATGCCTCGTGGAAAATCGGCGTGAAGCAGCACTGTGCTGTGTTTCGCTGAGTGAGTGTTTTTTTTTTATGAACTGTAGGCTAACGCTTGACCACAATCTCACCTGATGGAAAGTGACGGTGAGGTCTAGGATGTAACGCGTTTGCCTAGAAGATGCCTGTTCAGAAAGAAAGAAAGAAAGAAGAAAGAAAATATTTATTATTATAGACATCACAACACAGAATATATAGCGATTGTAAACAGAACACAATTTGGCACAAACAGAAAACAAAACATAAAACAATTAAAAATACATAAAAATAAAACAAAAGGAAAAAAAAAACAAAACTATATTCAATCATGTCCAGACAGTGCCAAATGAATATTATGATGTGTTATGACGTCTAGTATAAATGGCCCTCACTCAGCCTATGTCACAGCCCAGACAAAGGCCATGACGCTGGTTTTCAGTGAGACCAGCTGAATGAGTGCCACGGACGCTTGTCTAGTGTATTTTGTGTACCTAACGTGTATTTGTAATGTGTTTCACTCTTGTCTTAAAGATGACCAGATTGTAGTGGCCCGAAAAAAACAGACCTTGGCAAGGAGTTCCATTCCTTAGCTGTCCGCATTATGAATGTGGAAGCAAATCGCTTCGTACGGATAAGGGGTAAGCCAACAACGTATGGATGAAACCCCTCGCTGCGCCTTGTTGTCCGGTGGTGGAACTCTCTCCGAAACGAATACGGTAGAAGACTGTGAGACTTGCCACACGTCTAGTGTGAGTGACGGTACCGGAGGCCCAATCCGGGGGAAAGGGAGGTTTAAAGGTTGGCAGCGCACTTGTGACTCCACGTGCCACGGGTGTCTATGGGCGGCGGCAATTGCTTGCCATTAGGAAATAAAAAAAATTATATCCACCCGGAAATAACAGCTGTTTTTTTTTCTTACTTCTTTTGTTGATCTAACACGCTAAATGGACTTTATTCACGATACCTATCATGAGGTTTTCAGAATGTTAATGATAAAAAATAATTGCATTTCATAAAAGTTCTGTATGGACCTAAATTGAATAAAGATTTTTTTAACTTATCTTTTATCTTGGTGTATAGAAATCTGACCTTATATCAAAGATTTATCCACGGATAAAAAAATTGGTCGAATTGGGTCAAATTGAAAGTATACTTAACTAATCTGAAGCTTTTAGACTTTCGTGTTGTATGTCGTTATGTTGGACCCGACTATTTAATGGAATTACCTGTTCAATTAACAGTCTAGCCTCTTTACTAAACAGGAGGGAGGAGGGCTGAATGATATTCAGCCCTCCTCATCATCTTTACGTGTAATTAATTGCGTCCAAAGCTATGGTTCAGGATTTGGTGAGTCTGAACGATAATCAGCCATTTGAATCGAATTTTTTGTAGTCTCATCATCATCATCATCATCAGCCCATTTAAGTCCCCACTGCTAGGGCACGGGCCTCCCTCAATCACATGAGGGGTAATTGCCATACTCACCACGCTTGGCAGACGGGTTGGCGAGGGTTTTGATATAAATGCAGAGTTTTTCCTTCTCTGGGTGCTAATAATCATGCCAGCAGCTTTACCTTAGTCTAGTTTATGTATTAACATGTAAATCATACATAAGTCCTTATAAATAGTTTTCAATCACTTAAATGTATGACGATTTTCAAGTGCTGTGTACAAGCCTTTGCAAATAAAGAATTATTTGATATTGATTTTGATTAAATAATCAAACTGCAAATAAAATGACTTGGATCAATAATGTTTAACTATTTACTTTATTCATTTAATTAAATTCCATCTAATTCTAAAAACGGGGATTAAACAGAAACTTAATTAACTTAATTAATTTAAGTATATATTTGTGTTCCTCTGTTGTCTGATATCTGTAACACAAGCGCTTAAGCTACTTAGTACGGAATCAGGTCAACCTATGAGATGTTGTGAGTATTATTATTATTAATATGAAATGAAAAAAAAACATAATTCAAAAGTACTTTATTTGATTGAAACGAAAAATATAAATTATAACTATGTATATTATACATGTAATTAAACATATATGTCTATACAAAAATGATACTAAGAAATGAATAAATATAATGTGATTCCACCACCGTGTACAGTCGCCGTGTGGTCCCCGGCAGAGTAGAATATGCCACCCTCACTCTTACCGAGATGTCGTAAAAGGCGGCTAAGGTAAAGCTGCTGGCATGATCATCAGCACCCAGAGAAGGAAAACTCTGAATTTATATCAAAACCCTCGCCAACCCGTCTGCCAAGCGTGGTGAGTATGGCAATTAACCCTCATGTGATTGAGGGAGGCCCGTGCCCCAGCAGTGGGGACGTAAATGGGCTGATGATGATGATTCTACCACCGGAATCGGAAAGTAGATTCTAACGAGAAGGTTGTATGTGATACAATATTATGTACTCACATATTTCGCTTGACGTTTCGGCTACGCTACAGCCGCTATAGTCACAAGTGGAATTAATTATAGTTATAATGCAACGTAAAATTCAAAAACTATTTGGCAATATGACGTCAGCAAATAAAACTATTTTAGTGGTTTTTCCAGAGTTTAATGAAATATAGTGCAAGAGTGTAGTGATAATAATAATGTAAATATAGCCGCGAATATGTAACTCTAGCAATTAAATATTTTAAGCCAAATTTCGATCACAAAACTTGTGACCTAAACATTAGCTATCCAGTTTATTAAATGCTATTTAAACGGCTGAACGTCATTCAGGCCACCAGTGGAAAGACGCTGTTTAATAAAGAGGCTAAAAGAAAGAAAAAAAAGTTGAATTCCAGCCAGTCCAGTTTAAGAATTTTTTAGATACTAAAAGGTTTTAAAAATGTTTCCTAATTCATATTGGTTAAGCTTCTATGTTCTTGTAAGTACGTACATAATATTATTATTTTGAAAGCTAGTGTTGCCGAATAATCGACAATCGATTCATCAATTATTTTCACTATCACGAGTATCGTTTCTATCGATAGTAACGATACTAGCGATTAAATCGATTACAATTTTTGGTCGCTATAATCGATTAATCTGCAATTATTTATGGATATCATTTATATTGTGCCTTCTTAGACATCTTCTATATGAATGACAATTATATCTAGAAATTATTGCAGATTGATCGATTACCTATAGTTGATAGTCTTCCTTAGAGTTAAAACGACACTACTATTAGTAGAAACGACGTGATAATATATGTACCTACCTACAACATTGATATTCATAGATGTTCTGTATGGACCTAAATTGAATAAAAAAAAATATCTTATATTTAGAATCGTCTTGATTCCAGTATTTATTCAATCGATAGTATCGTCAATTTAAATATATTATATCGACCAAAAATGAAAATCGATTGATTGATACTATCGATAGTATAATCGATTATTAGAATGGACAACATTTCAAAATTGCTAAGCTCTGAAACAAAAAATACCAATTCTTTGTTTACTTTTCCGCTGCTCGAATATATATTTATTCATTTTTTATATTGCTTATTTACTGAGAAAAAAATTAAAAACTAAAAAACGTAAGATGACGTCATCGGACGGCAGAATGTACAATATTTCTTTGCTTAGCACATTATAGTTTTAAATTTACATAATACCAAACCCATGACATGTAACTGTAAAAAAAAAAGACAACTTGTCAACGTTGAATGTATGAATGACGTTGACAATGTTGACACTAGTATTATTTACCTTTGACAGTAGTACCTTTTTTTTATTAAAACAAGCAGATAACAAAGGAATATCGCTGTATTCAGCCGTCCGATGACGTCATTTGGCGCTTACGTCTATTTAGAATAAAAAGAATTTCAATAATTATTTTATGCATGAAAATGGACAAATTTTGAAAAAAGAAAAAATATGGGTCTGTTCATTTTATGTCTACTTTCATATAAAAAACCAATATGGACATGTTAAAAATATGAAATGTTGTCCATTACTTGGGCCCCATTTGCATAATCGATTAATAATTGACATACAATCGATTATCCGGCAACACTACTACTAGTAGAAATAAGGTCAGTGAGCAAAAGAGACTGCATACCTACCTGATGGTAGAGTGATTACCGATGGACATCTGCTTTTGCAACACCCGAGGCATCACAGTCTTTTGACGGCTTATAAAGAACCGGTTAACATTTTTTTTTCTGGCGTACCTCAGACGTGTTCTTTATAAAACAGTGTCACCCTTATTTTTAATCGCATTACATGAAAAAGAATGAACATTAAAAATTAAAAAAGATTTATTTCCAATAAAATGGTGATACATGGAAAAATAAATTATAATTATAGAGGATTAATTAAATGTGCTAATAGTCATAATTTTAATTAATTAATTTAATTTAATTATTTACACACATTTCGTTTCGTCTGCATTTACTGTAAACAGATTATTCTGCAACCAAACTGATATATTTTATTAACATTCTATTTACATACTTTTTTGTTACGTTCTCATGCTTGAACTAATAATAACAATTTAAATGGACGTTTATTTATTAAAATAGGCTTTTTTTAAGGCCTGGGTGGTTGTCTCTTTCTGTTATTTAAATGTTGTTACACTTTCAGCGAAAAACGTTATGGTGTTTAATAGTATTGAGTCGACAACGCCAATGACGCAGATCCGGCTGACCCTGAGGCCCTCAAAATGTGGTCGAATGAATAGCCACAAATGCAGCCGCAAATACTTTGGTATTAACATATTTAGGCAGTGAGTTTTATTACTATGTAATTGATAAGCTAAACCGCGCAAAGTAAAGTGTCAGCCTATATACTGTCCCACTGCAGGGCAAAGGCCTCCATATCATAGAATTGATAGCAACAAACCCCAGCAATGCTCGATAAATTCGAAACACACACACACACAGACGCACACACACAAACACGCGCGCGCGCGCTAGCACGGGTGTGCGCACACAGCCCCCAACACACACACACACACACACACACACACACACACACACACACGAGCACATATATACTTATATTCTTTGTCCATGAATTGAAAAAAATAATAAACAGAAAACCGGCGTGAAGCAGCAATGTCCTGTGTTTTGCTGCGTGAGTGAGGGTACCGGATACCCAATCCGGGGGAAGGGGGTTTTAAAGGTCAGTAGCGCACTTGTGACCGCAGGGGCCACAGGTGTCCATTTGCTCGTCTACTACCTATAACAAAGAAAAAATATTGTAATATCCTTGCCAAATTATGTTATCTTATAGTCATTCCTTATTTAGTATCTCATTGAACAAAGTGTAACTTCTTCTTTTTCTTCAGCAGCATTAGAATACGTTATGCGTTTTTTTTTCAGGCTCGTACCGGGTTTTACATTCTCAACCACAATCGCGAGCATAACGCAACCTCCTCGAGGCAGGTTCTATAACCCTGCCATTGGCTACGAACCCTACTGGCCGGGCGGCGAGTGGGTGTTCCAATCTACCACCACTCACCCCAATGACACCACCACAGGCAATTGTGGAGTCGAATGCAGTCCTGTTTTTATACGGTATGAAAGAAGTGTTTTGAAGTTTGAACATACATAAGTACTTTGACCGAATATATACTAGGTCTTTTTTGCCCTCTCCAGGAAGAGAGGGCCACTATGGTTTAACCGTGCCTCCGAAAGCACGTTAAGTTGTTGTCGCCCGATCCCCCTCCGGTCTTGTCACATTAGTGTCCCATCAGAATATAAGGGTAAGGGAATAGAGTGTGCACTTGTGTTTGCGCACACACTCGAGCACTATAATTGTATCCTGCGTACGTGGCTGATCGTTAAGATTGGCCGCCCTAGCCGTAAGCGGTTAGAGGATATTATTATTAGGTATTACATCTAAACTAAACTGTCCTGTACTGTCTGTTGTTATATCATACTTGTATTTTGTTTTTGTGCAATAAAGAATAACTATCTATCTATCTATGTAAGCGAAAGCTGACTATACACCATTCCATTATTGCCGGGTATTGATATTCTATTTTGTATGGAACAGCTGATTTGTTCCCTTATTTTGTTGATCTAATCTGCTAAATCTACCGTGGGAGAGCCACGCTTCGGTATGAATGGACCGGCTTTTTTCCGAAGTGATACCACGGCCTCACAGACCCCATCCGGTAATCCGTATGCTCGTCTGCTGTCAGCCGTCGCTTTAGAGCGCAACCCACTAACCACTACACCACCGAGGCAGTCCGAGGGGTTCCTTATACATCAGTAAGGGACTACTAAGGAAGTACTAAGGAGGGATTTTTGTAAATTTACCTCCAAGGGGGTAGAACCGAGTTTCAGAATTAGTATGAATCTTTGCCATTTTTGAAGTTATTTAGTCCCGAAACGAAATGAGGACGGGCCACTAGTTTTTTTTTAAATGTAAGTATAGGTACAGTCGGGGCATCTCTCGATTGACCACTTTGCAACGAAAACAGCTTGCACGCACGATGAAGCGTGAGAAGATGTTGTTTTCAATAAAATTGTTTATTGTGACTGCATGTCCCATTTCCTAATATCACTTAAATATAATTCTTACTTCTACTACTAAATACTACATCATTGGGGTTGAAGAAGAAAAAAAAATCTTTTTTTTACTATCCCTTACTTTGTTCTAAACAATTTTGTTCGATTTTTGTTGTGTACAATTCCTGTTTTGTTATCTTTTAGAATTTTAACATTCGGCTAACTGTATTCGATTACAGTAGATAGTCCTTTGAATAAATTATATCATTTACTAGCCATATCATTTTTCAATATAATTAAATCTTTTTTTTTATAAAAAACAGGGTTAGCATTTTTTTCATAATTTGCTTTCCTAATTTCCTTGCTTTTTAACAAATTATTTCGTGCATCGTTTTGTGCCACTTGCAACCTATTAAACTTAAATTAATTAAGTATAAATCGCGACCTAAAGTTAGTAGTACCGTACTAAAGCTCATGTCATCCCGTTCTAACATGCAATGGTAAAAGGGGCTGGCACGAGTTTTGTTCCGGGACTATCCTTAGTTGGCGATTTGTAATAAGGGGGACTAGACTCAAAAAGGACTCATCGGGTCATTCCAAACAAAAGACAATGCGAGCTGCAAGCAATATTTGCTCTTAAGTGGACTACTGGGAAAGACCTCAATAGTACCTAGATTAACACAAATAAAAATAACTTTATTGTGCATAAGTAACTACAATTTGTACACACTGTAAATAGTTTAATAGCATACTTACTAGATATATAGTATAATAAACTAATTAGTTTAATTCTTGTCTAAGTCAAAACCTGTTTATTAAAACATAATGTAGGTAGATACAGAGACATAATTCTTTACCTTCCGTACTAGCACAAGGCTTGTGTTACGGCAAGGTAGTCATAATCGTCCTGTGCATAAGGTATATTTTAACTAGTGCGTTATTGACTTTAACGCGGGTAGATTAAATTATTTTTATTGTTCAGGTACGGAAAAGTATGCGGTAGAAACAAAGCATATGAATCTCAGACTTTCGATAACTATTGTGCTATGAGGAGCCATGACTGTGATGGCAGATATGGTATGTACCTTTTTTTTTCTTTTTTTTTTAGAATAGTCAGACATTTCACCACTATCTCACCTGATGGTAAGTCATCACTTACACATCATCATGTGGCCGAGGATGGGTCATGCCTGTCTAGTACAGCCTATTCACTTTTTTCTTGAATAAGTTCAGATCATAGCGTTCAGGGAACACTTCGGGCAGAGAGTTTCATACCTTAGCTGTAAACAACATGAATCTACAATGAATATAAACCTAGGCGATAGTTCCCACACACTATCGACGCCAATTAATTTAATTAACTACTAAAATTTATCTACTTGACCGTGGGAGAGCCACGCTTCGGCATGAATGGGCCGGCTTGAATAAATTTTTCGCGTACGCGTTGGACCCTACATGTATGCATGGTTACTTAATAAATAGTATAAATGATTGCCGAGAGATTGTTATCCCGAAATTGTTTAAAATCGATTCGGTTTAGTAGCTAAAAATTAAAATCGATTGGCGACGCTTAAGCGTAAACTAGTGACGGTACATCGTTAAATGTGATCTCATTAAAATGTATGTAAGAAAACTTATTTTTGTCCGCGGAGAAACATTATTTATAATTCGAAATCAGCAAATAAACTATGTGACTCACAAAAAAAGGCACGGATCTAGTCTGGTATATGTATAAAATATAAATAAAAAAAAACCGCCTTCAAAAACCGCGAACTAATATGTATAAAATAATATTTTTAACACTTTATACACTTCAAATAACATTTTATAACAGTACACTCGAGAAAAGGTTTTACTGAAGTCAGCGCCTAATCGCTGTTGAATAATTGAATGTTATTTTAAATTATAAGGCAGAGGACTTTTGGGGGATAGGACTTTAGAGGAATTTTTGTTACAATAGCTTCGTGGTATTTGTTCATAATGGCTGCTACCGTGACTGTCTTCAGTAGAGACACAATTATCTCTGAAGATAGTATTGGGCGCCGTAATAAATGTTATTTGAAGTGTATAAAGTGTTAAAAATATTATTTTACACATTTTAGTTCGTGGTTTCTGAAGGCGATTTTTTTTCCGCAGAAAACCTTTTCCAAGTTTTTTAGTGTCTCATTTTATGGCAGGACCCCGCTCCTCCTCCTTTTTTTGGAAGTCGGTTAAATATTGGATCTATTTTTACCAATTGTAATTGACTCGGCAAACTTTTCGGCCCTTCGCCTGAGATTTTTCAGCTAAATAATATATTTGTCTTGAGGGTTGTTTTCAAGTAGATTTTGTCAACTTTTTTCCACTATAATATTATTAGAGAAATATAATATGGCTTCAGGTGAGAAAGATAAATGTTACCTACTGAATAACAGATGGAGTGACAATTTGCGGAATTTAAATTTTTTTTTTTGGACTATAGACTAACGTTTGACCACAATCGCAACTGATGGTGCAATGATGAGGTGTAGGGTGGGGGGTTAGGGGGAAACTCGCCCTATTAAAACTCGTCCCAGAATTTTAGACCGCCACAAAAATATTGATTGAATTAGGTTAGAACAGTGGCCAGCAAAAAAAACCTAAAAATTCTGGGGCGAGTTTCCCCCTACCCGAGGATGATACGCGTAATTTAGCACAGTTCTTTAGTTGTAACTAATTTTAATTAAATTTACTTATGTTTTGACAAAGTGTATGAGACTGCACACAGCTAAGTAATACAACACTCGCAAATACTATTAAAAAACTAGCGAAGGTACGTTTATTAAAATCTCGCTCTAAAATAAACTACTATTATGGCGTCGGCATACACAGTAAAAAAAAATCAAAAATCTTCTTTATTCAATTTAAGTCCATACAGAACATTTATAAATGTCAAATATTATGTTATCTACCGCTGATTCGGAATGTCAATTTCTACCGAAAAGAATCAGCAAAAAACTAAGTAGGTAATTAATCTTTTCAAATAATATGGTAAAATTACCATTAATTGTAATTTTACAATTTTCATTCTTATACAAATTATGATTACAGTGACAGTATGACAGTAAAATTATGAAATGAAATTATTTATTAGAGGACAGGGAAGAGATCAACATGTCCTGGAATCCTATCATTTAAATAATCATCTATAGTGGCCTTGCTGCATTAGGCAGTTTTTTACATGCAACTTAAACTTAAATGTACCTACCGGTAAATCAATAATGTTTGAGGTAACTTATTAAACATTCTAATGCTCAATCCTACAAATGAATTTCCAATTTTATGAAGTCTAAGATTTCGCGTGTTAAAGCCATGAAAAAGTGATATCCCTTACTTCCTCTGGACTCCAGGGATAACCAGCGTCGGGGTGTCCCTCTTACCCGGCGACACATGCTGAGTGGAGCCTTTTTCAGTGCCATTCTGATGTTCCTTTCATTTTTTAATTTTTTCATATTTTTTATTTTGTGTATATTGTGTATATAGACAGATAGGAGCTGAATGAAACATTTAGAAAGGCCTATATCAATCAGTCACTGCGATAGATTGATTATTATAATAACACCAAGTTCTTGGATATTATCATAACAATACCAAGTTCGGGATGATGTTTCCTTTGTATAAATCGACATTCCGAAACGTAGATTATATAATTGTAGACACGGCGTCACATGGAATTACCCTTGTAGGACTTTGGACCGTCCTTAGTCTGAGACGCAAGGGCTAATTTTGCACTGCGAGGGGCTAATTTGACCTGACGCTGTCTGTATTCATCGATACTCGTAAAACCGACAGTGAATGTACCTTTTCGACATTCATATTAGACATTTCAGTTTGGACGCAAGTAATCGTAGAATAAAAATTTTTCAATCACAAACGTATGTCGAGCTTTCAATCTCTATCCTGAAAATACCGCGGTATTTACGGTTTTTTTTTAATTCTAATTAAATTCCACGGGCACTGGTTCCGTGCCTTTTTTGTGCTCGTTTTTTAAGTGTTACAAAATAATTATGAAATTTGCTCCGCGATAAAATTAAACTAAATTAAATTACAATAACAATCTTAAGTTTAGGCAGTCATGCATGGTTAATGTTAGTAAGATGTATTAAATGTACTGTCATGTAATGGTAGGTGGTAGGTATTTACGGATTCCTTAATCTCTATCTTCTTTATTTCACAAAAACGATTGTTCCAAAAAATCACATTTTTTTTTCATAAAATGGTGGATTTAACTAACTGCTGAACTGGCTGCCTTTATGTATCACAAAATACTCGACAACAGCTCCTAATCCTCATCTTAGCATGATATTCCCGGTTGCGTCCAAAACTGTCACTCTGGTGACCAGGGTACGCTTTGACCTTTAGGATTTTGAATTACAATGAAGCGACTGCCGTCTGACCTTCATAGGCCTTTAACAGGGGAACGGGAAAAAAAGTATCTACTATGTGAACCAGACAAACTCAGTCATGGTTACACGTTTCAGAAACTATTCAAAACGTGCAGATTTTCTCACGATGTTTTTTTTTTATGCTAGAGGCGACAAACGAGCAAGCGAGTCATCTGATGGAAAGTAATCAACGCCGTCCCATAAACATCCACGAAATCAATGAGATCGCTAATGTGTTGCTGGCCTTTTAAAAAAGAGTACGCTCTTCTCTTGAAGGATCCCTAAGTCGTAGCCGTCGCGAAATATTCCCACAGCCAAACCGTTCCACAGAACTGAGGTACGTGGTAGAAAGTTCCGCGAGAAACGCACAGTAGTGTGTTCAAACCGCCGAATTTTGAGATGTCTGGTAATTGCAATGAATCGCCTGCAGTCTGACCTTCGCAACCCTTAGACAGGAGAACCAGAAAAACTTGATCACGGAATTCTGTACATGTAACGTTCAATCTTAAATATTATAGGTATGGTTTATTATTTTATTTATTCTGACGCTATTAACACAGTATAACAAGCTCTTGTGGTACTGTGTTATTGCTGTATTCTACTCTGTGGCGTAGTAGTTAGTGGGTCGTACAAAAATTGTGGGATAGGGGTTCCAAATAAAGCCAGGGATTTGTTATTAAGTATTCTATATCAATTATTTTCTTAAAGCGTCGTCTTCCATCGTCCGCCATACGTCGACTGTCTCACTCTCGCACGTCATTCTAATTCAAACGTCGAACTCATACACGTTCCTTTGCATGCATCTACCGATCACCAATTCTACACTCTAAAGCGACGCTGCGCAAGAGGTCTCGGGTTAGATCCTCGAGTCGGGTCAAAAGTTTGTAATTTGTCAGCCCGAAGTCTGGAAGTTGGTGGTCTAGAACCACCGTGCCTTGGAAAGCACGTTAAGCCATTGGTCCTCTGCCCAATCCCTCTCCGGTTGTGTCACGCTCGTGTCCTATCAGAATATGACTTATCAGAATGTGCACTTATCACACACACTTGAGCACTTTAATATATCCTGCGTACGTGGCTGTTCGTTGAGATTGACCGCCATAGGCGTAAGCGGTTGGAGGATATTATTCATTTTTATTCTAGTGAAAGTAACAGAGATAATGTTATCTTATCTTATCTAATTCGCTATTACAATGTAACGTATCTCTTTCTATTCTAGGTTGGTATATAGCGCACAGAGGAGAGTGTCGTGAAAAAGTGAAGCTACATGAGATTACATTCCCCATTGTAACTCGGACTGCATCCCCACATTTCCTCAACAGTGCTTTCGATATCATCGAAGGGTACATTAAAAGACACCAGGCCACCGATATTAAAAGTTACATTAATTCGTCATGGAGGTATTGCAACATTTGTTTCGTTACAGAGATGTATTCGAGAATCGTTTTTTTTATGTGTGTGTGCCGTTACGTCACGAGTTATAAATTTTATTATGTTAACATAATAATACGTCCTAATGGGCGAAGGCCAGTCGGCCGTCGAAGATACCGCCGGAAAGATGAGGTCGATAAGGATCTGCGCGGACTTTTGGTGATGACTGTCAGGAAGTGGCGCAAGACCGACCGAGTTGGAGGCTCTTATTATCGATTGCCAAGACTCGCTATGGGTCGCAGCACCAACCTAATTAGTTAACATAATAATTTATATCGGAGGCCAAGACATATTTTGGGTCGCTGAGCCATTGGAGTAAGTAATATAATAATAGTGACCCCTTATACGGTCGTTGGTTTGATCCCCACTGGACAAACATTCACTTTTGTTTGTTTATTGTCTGTATATTGAATATATCCTACAGGATTACCTCGTTAGGCCACATTTACAATGCGACTGGTTGTAACGATAAAAGGCGATTCAGGGGACTTGGAGCGAACCGGAATGTACCATAAGTCGAGAGAACCCCGCAACTTTAGTCGAAATTCTAACGCGCATTTATTCGTCATCATCATCAGCATAGTAGTATAAGATAAGTGCTAGTTATATATCCAAAATATTGTATATGCAATGGGAAACAATGTATAAATATGTATATTATAATTCAATCACAGGTATCATATTGATCTTATAGGTAATTCTGGCCGTGTGGTCCCGGCAGAGTAGAATAGGCCACCCTCACTCTTACCGAGGTGTCGTAAAAGGCGACTAAGGTAAAGCTGCTGGCATGATCATCAGCACCCAGAGAAGGAAAACTCTGCATTTATATCAAACCCTCGCCAACCCGTCTGCCAAGCGTGAGTATGGCAATTGCCCCTCATGTGATTGAGGGAGGCCCGTGCCCCAGCAGTGGGGACTTAAATGGGCTGATGATGAGGTAATTCTATTTCAATCAATAATTTTAAATTTTAATATAATTTTGTAAACTGGTATTCTTACTGGTAATGAAGTTCAAATTTATGTCTTTCGGAGCGGTATGATTGTTGTTTTTACTCTAAGTCTTCAACGGTATTGTTAAAAGTATTTTGAAAAGTACGTTCGGACGAATGAAGTGTTGAAAAGTGTAGATTATATCTTCGGTTGAGAATATATACATTATCTGTGTATAATATCTGTCATTATGTGGTAGAACTACCCCGCACGAAGCGATGCGCTTGACATTTATAATGCGGACGGCTAAGGAATAGAACTCCCTGCCGAGGTCTGTCTTTCCTGATCAATATAATCTGGATCTTTAGGCAAACGCGTATCATCCTCCACCTCATCGTCGCTTTCCATCAGGTACGATTGTGGTCAAGCGTTAGCCTATTGACAAAAAAAATATAGTTTCTGATTGGGATCCTTGTAATGTAAAGTGGACTCCATTTTTCGCACCTAGACTCTCATTCGGTCCATTGTGCGTGTTGGGTCCTGGCTATTCTAGCCAGCCTAACTCCGCCCAGAAGCGCAGAAGCTTCCTGGGAGCTTCACAGGCTTCGCGGAGTGACCCCGCTGATCCGAGGATTTCTTTGCGTTGTCTGGTCACCGCATCGCATTCCAGGACCACGTGTGTGACTGTTTCTTCGGCGCTGAAGCATCCCCTGCATAGGGGGCTATCGGCAGCGCCTAGGGTGCAAAGGTGTTTATTTAGAGGACAGTGGCCCGTGATTGTCCCCATCATTATTCTGAGGTTTTTCCTACTGAGGGTTAGAAGTCGTTTTGTTAGCCGCGGGTCTAATTTGGGTAGTGCGATTTTGGATTGCCTACAGTCTGTGGTTTCCATCCATCGTTTGTTCTGTAGGTCAGTGGATAACTGGCGGGTCCATGTTCGAATCAGCGAAAATGGGATTGGGATCCTTTCGACTTTCAATAGTTTGTATCGGTATCGTTACAAAAAGTCGCAATGTAAAAGGAGCCTAAAATTTATTTTGATTGTTTAACGTTTCCTTCCGTCCTTTTTAGCACCCCCCCACCACGAAATATCAGTACCTAATACGAAGCACCCGAGACTAACACCTAGTTGCAGCTCGTCATAGTAAGTAACACCCACATATTCCCCCATCCATTTTATTTATTTCGCAGGGGCAAAACCTGTGATTCAGGGTACATGTAGTACAAAAGTTAAGAATAAGCCTACTGTCGCAGGGCAAAGGCATCCATCATAGAAATCAGTTATGCCACGCTGGCCTTATGCGGATTGGTGATCACAAACCCGAGCCATAGCTCAGGTTCGAGAAATTCGAAACATACTTTTTGCGACCCAGGAATCGAACCTAGGACCCCAAGATCACGGCCCGGTACTTAAAGCACTAGACCAACGGGGCATTGGGCGTATACGAATCTGATTTCTGCAATCAAATGTCACCTTTATGTCCAACGGGTTCAATATCGATAGAAGAAATTTGGCTGAATATTAATAAGTTTATATTAGTAAACTAATGTGCGGCTATCTGTACATTTTAAATAATTTGCAATAAACCATCTATATATATCGTTTGCCACCTATCACATAAAATTGTTAATGTTAATAAGCTAATTGTTAACCACAAAGTCCCTCAGGGTACTGTACTGTACTTTTTTGAACTACATGTCTACATGTAATAGGTGGCAGACGAGAAAACTGATCCCCTAATGGTAAGCGGTTACCACCGCTTATGGACACCCGCGACACCCTTGGTGTCATTAGTGCGTAGCCAACTTTTAAACCCTTTTCCCTCCGGGTTCGGCCTCCGTTCCCTCACCCACGCAGCGAAACATAGCACAATGCTGCTTCACGCCTTTTTTCTGTGAGGCGTATTACTCCGGTCGAGCCGGCCCATTCATGCCGAAGCGCGGCTCTCAGCGTGCACAAACACCATGTTGTGTCGAAATGGCTACTCGAACATCGCCTATGACAACTTTAACTGTCTAGCAATCTCGGTTCATATGTCAGATACACTAGGGATTTTGGCGCGCCATGGCGCCATGGCGGTAGGACCGAAACACTCCGCGTAGGCTGATGCAATTAATGGTCTTAAATTAGTTTCTAGTGGTTTTTAGTGAACAAATTTTGTGTTAATTTGTACAGTGAAGTGCCGCGAAGTGACCCTAATAATAAGAATCGTTGAATTGTTTTGTTTTTAACACTGCTATTGTGTGTCGAGTGAGTTGTCACGGACAACTTACTAGGACCTAATAGTCGTAAAACCCGCGATTGTGTTTAGAGTGGTATCGGCAGACTCCGTAGGTCGATTTATTGACTGACTGTGACTTTGACTGACTTCGACTGTTGATTACCCACTTATTCTCAATAAGTTACTTGACATTGGCAAGATATCTTCGGTGTGCTTTGGGTAATACCTTTTAAAAAAAGTTACGCTTACGGCCGCACTCAGAGACGTCATTTAAGCTAATGTTCATTAACTTTAGTATCGGTAGTCTTTATGCGTATCAAAATAAGGGTCAATATTTTTTCTTTAGTAGCCAACTAAGTAAATCAACGACTCTGAGTGTGGCAGTAAACTTTTTTTATGATTCAATTTCAATTATACTTTTCTAGGTTTATTATATTGTGGTATATGAAGAATACCCTTATTTAAAGTATTGGAGAGATAGTCGACATATTTTTTGAAGTGGAGAAAGAATCTATGTTTTGCATATTAAGCCTTAAAGAAATGAAGGCTGTGAAAGAAATAAGTAGGTATTACAAAATAAAAATATTATGGGTTAAAGTATGAAATTGCCGTTTTGTATGGCTATTTTCTTAGAAGTTGTGTTTTCCATACTAACATTTTTTTTTTAATTTACAAAGTAACTATTAATGCTACTACTTCATAATTAACTGCGCTTTAATTGACAACGTTAAGGAACGTGTTGGATAGTTTTTCAAAAAAAAATTTTTTTAATAAAAAAGTTATTATTAAAAAAACTTCAATTCCGCCAAGTAAAAAAGGGTTATTTTCTTCGCATCAAGAATACAATAATATCTAATCTCTATTGAATATAAATCTTAAAAATGTAGTCTCAAATTAAAATAAAATAATAGTATGGTGACTTTTTGCTTATTAAAGAAGATAAACATCTTATTGTAACAAAAAAAAAACAATTTCATACTGTAGCCCCTATTAATATTTCTAAATAAAAGTTTGTTTTATATGTCATTGTTTTAATGTTTATTTACCTGATAAGTTTTTTCTTTATTGAGCCAACGGGGTACCAAACCCCGAGTGTCTTATTTCCTCAGAGCACTCCCCATGATAGGTGCGGTATAGAATACTGAGGGAAGCTATATCCCGCCGCAATGCTAGAATCCATTGCACTATTCCGAATCTTTTATTTTCGCTCCGAATGTATCGTTCGACTCAAATGGGTCTCGATTAGAGTGGTCAATCGTTACGCAGTAGTAATCTCGCTCGCACTGATACAGAGGATATCATTGATCCGAGTGAACCGAATGAACCGAATGAGCTGCAAGATCCGAATGAGCCGAACAATCCGAATGAGCGGAATTATTAGAATTCTGAGCGAAAGAGTAAGCCGTGGGCTGTTCGGGCTGAATAGGTACTCGGTAACCGTCTTTCCATATACACGGGGAAAAGAGATAGGCATATTACTTAGCACAAAAGGACGTCGCCCGAATTCTTATTTGTTCAATATTCATTTTTAACATTTTACACCAGAGACAATAAGCATTCGGGCGATGAGGAGGCAATTGATTGTTTTTTCGTAATAAAATCAATCAATCATGGATCTATCTGAGAGTTGATGTTCCAAATGATTCAAATGAAGCGTTTCATCTTTTGAGTGATACCACGGCCTCACAGAAAACCGGCGTGAAGCAGCACTGTGCTGTGTTTCCCTGAGTAAGTGAGGGTACTGGAGGCCCAATCCGGGGGGGTTTAAAGGTTGTTAGCGCACTTGTGACTCCAGTAGTGTCGCGAGTGTCCATGGGCGGTGGCAATCGCTTGCCATCAGGTGATCCGTCTGCTCGTCTGCCACCTATTACATAAAAATAAGAAAAAAAAATAGGCATAAAAGCTCAGGGGCTGCCGAAAAATGAGACACTAAAAAGCTTAAAAATATTATTTTTCTGCGAAAAAAACGCCTTCAACATTTTACACACTTCAAAATCTTCAAATCCCTTTTACAAGGCACTTCTTTGACGGCGCGGACTCTAGCTACCCAGTTTGCAGCTTCCGGTCACATGAAGCGGCTGTAGTTGTAATCGATAACGCACATTGCGATCGTAAAACAAACGTTTCTTTTTAAAAAAAAAAAACAATCAAATGGAAGCCATTCGCTACAAAATCCGATAAAATTAATTAGATTTTGCTGAGATGTTCAAGTTTATATCGGTAATTTTGCGTACGTATTTTACTGCAAATAAATTCAAATATTTTTTATCTATATTTCAAAAATGTATAAATATTGATTCATTGTTTGATTAAATAGACATCTGTGTATTCGGTAGATGGCAGAATTTTCTAATCAAACATTTTAATAGGAGTCTGTGGAGGGTATTAAAACTAGTCGTATAAGCGGAAGCAAAGCACCTTTTTAATTTTTTTTCCATTTTGTTTAGTTCTAGTATTTTGGGTGACAAAATTGTCAGTAGTCACGAGTCAGACGACAACAACCATAAGGAGGCCAAGGTTTGTTTTCCAGCAGATTGAGGGGGCATTTACATTGGTCGATAAGTCGGGTTAGCCAGAATGTGCTCCTCCCCGCTCCTCCGCTTCCGCGTGCAGACTTTGAACGTATGTAGAATTTCACTAATATCATCGTCATCATCATCATTAGTGTTTTGTCTCGGTTGCGCCCTAAGCTGTCACTACTGATCCACTTTCCTACTTCAATTCCTCCACTTCGCACGGTTGTACGCGGTAACTAACGACCAATGTAAATGCGCTCTAATGATATTCTTAGGAAGTGTATACACGAGCAGCACATTATCGAAGTCAGAGGCGACTGGTAGCAGCTTTCTTTGCGAATTAACAGCAGACGGCTCATCCCTTGGTAAGTTATCACCACTGCCTATGGACATCTGCAACACCTGGTCATCATAAATGCGTTGTATAAAAATATAAGATAACCGGGCCGTATCTGTTCTGGAATACTAAGAAGTCACGACAATTCTGCCAAGTAAAAAAGGGTAGTTTGTTAAGTTTTTTTTGCTATTGAATATATGTATACTAAACCTTAAAATATAGTCCTAAATCAAAATAAAATTGTTCATTCAAGTTTCTGTAGTGTCTAGTTTTTTAAGTTGTGTTTTTGTGCAATAAAGTATATCTATCTGTCTAGATAGAATAGATAGATATACTTTATTTTTTACTATAGATATAGTATGGTGACTTTTTCGCTTATTAAAGGAGTTATACATATTATTGTGCCTAGAAAAAACGTCAATTTAGTTAAGATCTCTTTCTAACGCCTAACAAATTCATTCTTTAAACAGGACCTTACCCACTATCAGGATTCGGACCTCAGTCGATCCGTTGCTCGAACCTAAAGGCACGAAGTACTACAATCCACACTATGGATACGAGCCATATTGGGCAAATGGGGCCTGGGTTATCCGCGACCCTTATCTAGACTTGGGGCCCAATGAGACAATGACAAAGATACCCCTCGTTTGCGGAGAAGAGTGCGAGTACATCTATAGACCGTAAGTTTCATCATCATCATCATCGTTTCAGCCAATATACGTCCACTGCTGGAAATAGGCCTCCCCAATGTTCTCCACACAGATCGGCCCTGTGCCGTCCGCATCTAATGGATTCCCGCAACCTTCACCAGATCGTCGGTCCACTTTGCATATCGCACCTGTTCTCGACACAACACTCACAATATCTGGCCGCGAAATGACTATTTGTTGAGTTTTACGGCTATTACATTTTTGAATCACTGAATTCCAGACATTTGACAATTTAAATATTGAACATGGTAGAAATCCCGTGAATACCTTAACACCAGAAATAATCATAGACTTGCCGTCCCAGTCCTCCGACTTAATAAAATCGGTAATTTATTTGTTGGCTTAAGTATTAAAATATTCAATAAGCTACCACAAAATGTCATTAACTGTGTTTATCACTGGATAAGTTTAAGTCTCATATTAAAACCTGCCTAATGAAGAAATTTTACTATAGTGTACGAAACTATTTTAATGATAAGGACTCTTGGTCTTGTTAATCAGTCTTTTGAGTTGTTATTCATAGTAGTCTGTTAGTAGTAACTTTTCTCTTCTCAAGTTGAAACTCTGTAACGTCATCAATATTTGAAAATTACTCCTACCTAAATCCATGGCTGAAGCTGAGTGTGCTACTTTTCACAGACTCGCGACACTTCTCACACACACACATAAACCTGCACGCAAATGCTTGTTGCTCGGCTTGAGCAGCCGTATCGTATTTTTACTTTTTTTTGTTTTTTTCTCTCTTAATTTTTTTTGTCTCCTTTCTATTCTTGTAATGTTTTTGTTTTAGCTTGGTTTTGATTTTTTTTTATGTTTGTACTAAATTGTGTTAATTGATTAAAGATTTTTTTTATCTTTATCTTTAATAACTATTCTAATGCTGTTTTAATTGTTATGTTTTTGCTCTTTCTTGCCAGTATTAAGCACGTATGTGCTCACCAGTCGAATAAGTACGACTTTGGGGGTTGCTATTATTACGGATGCTATTATTCAGAACGAATGAAGAACTTCACTAAGAATTTTAAGACTTTTGACACATACTGCGAGTTCCTCAATGCTCAGTGTCACCAGGGTACTCATTACTCAAGTAAGTTGTGAAATTTATTTATAATGACATTTGAAATCATTTCATCTACACTAATGTCATGATCTTCAAATTAAAAAGTAAACACATTTTGACAGGCTTTACAATATTGCATTAAAGAAAATTAAGGGTGTTACATTTCTTATGCAATTTATAAAATAACTTTACGAAACAGTTAAATTTCTTAAATGGCATATCTTGAAAAATCATAAATACTTTTTTTAGAATCTCATTGCCCATTTTTTGCAACATTATCCTATATTCTTCACAATTAATACAAATCGATAGGCGGCGCTAGCGAGATCGCGGTATCGCCTTAATAACCCTCATTATATGACAGTCACATACACTACTATTAATCAGTTCGTTCTTAAGACGCACATGACAATCAACAAAGTATAAACTCACAAATGTTGTTATGAGATTTGAAACCATAATAAACGTAACTTTAAGACTGTGTATCTCAAAATAAATCTGTTTCAGTTGATACTTAGATTTACCTTTTTTTATTTAATTATACGCACAGACACATATATAATATGTTTTAGTTTTAATGTTAACAAAATGAAATATCTGTAGATTGTTATTTGTCACGTACCTAAACATAGTATGATGTTAAAAA
Organism: Marasmia exigua; assembly: GCA_019059595.1. Classification (NCBI taxonomy): domain Eukaryota; kingdom Metazoa; phylum Arthropoda; class Insecta; order Lepidoptera; family Crambidae; genus Marasmia; species Marasmia exigua. The sequence continues at coordinate 2,555,717 of CM032477.1, read as the reverse complement.
ACCGAAGATCGGATGCTCCTGGCACAGGCATCTATATGCTTAAAAGGAGTCTTCAACTATAATTATGTAAAAATCGAATCTACGAGTATGTTTATGTAATAAAGCGTTTTATTTTTTAAGCATTTTTTTAATTACCATGAGTACTTGGCATGCGTACATGGCGGCCCGGCACGAAATACATCGAATTTTTCATATATTTCACGTTCGGGGTGGCTATTCTGCCATTATTATTGTGGAACATGGAACACGTGGTGATATTTTTAGTGCGTTATGTACTTAAAATGGATTGCATAAAAATATAATAATAATTAAACAGTTTTTTTTTCATAGGATGGATCTTGCTGTATCTGGGTAAATGCATTTATGACCAAGATCAATATTTATTGCATATATTAGATCCTGAATTAATTAAGTCAAGGTAACCTACGTTCTATATCTATATATAGACTGGAAAAATCATTGTGGCCTGGAGGGAAGAGGTATAACGTTTTATTTAAAAGAAACGTTCCTTTATTTTTTTAAAAGAAATAAAACTGGGGACTGGTCTGGGGAACCAAACCGGAATAACAATTAAAAATTGCTATTTTATTCCACTAATAAAATTGGTAGAGTCATTATAAAGAATAATTTTTCTTCAACAAAATACGAGTGTATGACCTAAAGTTTCTTGCAGAAAAATGATCCTTAATAATGATGTTATCGATTAGTGGAATAAAAAAGCCAATTTTTTATTTTTATTTTTCCCGTTCACTTCCCGGGCGATACAAGCAAAATTTTAAAAAACGTTGAATGCAGTTTTATTTATTTTTAATAATAAAGGAATGTTTCCTTTAAGTAAATGCTTAAGGTTTTATGATAGTTTCCCTCCGAGGCCCAATGTTTTTTTCCACCCTGTATATTTATTTGCGATCAACTCACTGATTGATTTCTGAATTTCAGGGCGGACCGTTATCTCGCTGAGGCTTATTCAGCTTCAACAAAACATCGCCAGAAGGGAAAATAAACCTAATAAATAATTATTAAGTGTTTACATTTTTTTTATTAATTATAATAAATATAATATATAAAAAACAACCATCCTCCTATCAGCGCGTAATTCCCAGCTGTCTCTTTGGAGCCCAGTGTTCGCTTCGACCATAATCCAGGATTCGGAAAGTCCCGTGTTTTTTTTAATAGCCTACAAAGAGTATTAAAATAGAAAAGAATAGAATAACGTTTATTCGGCACATTACAGTATTATAATATATTTAGGATAAGAGTGGCAACTCTACGGAAAACGGTGCATGTATGGAAAGTGCCGCCACTTGCGACTGGTGGATTAACTACTAAGTCATCATCATCAGCCTATCGCAGTCCACTGCTGGACGTAGGCCTCTCCAATTATACGCCACTGTGATCTATCCATGGCTTCTCGCATCCAGCTCTTGCAACTACTAAGTACTGTAGATAAATATAGCTATATGGGTATGTATAGCTATATATTTATATATTTATCTAAGTACAACCTGTGCGGATAAAGAATGGGATTAGAAATGGCGGCGCATCTATTCACTTCTCGCTCGCGCACTAATTGCGTCTACACTCGCACTCGTGGAGTGCGAGCGAGAAGTGAATAGATGCGCCGCCATTTCTGATCCCATTCTTTATCCGCACAGGTTGTACTTAGATAAATATAAAAATATATAGCTATATGTGTTGTATGTTTATATACAACCATAACTCAACTCATAACTTTAAGAATAGTACTTTTATACATGAACACATTTCTCTAGGAAACATTTTGTTATGGCGAAATAAGAATAAAATGAATCAATCGCCTTCCAATATAAACTGCATCAATCATATTTTCTTAGTTCACCCTTTGTTTCTCAAAGAAAAATATTCATATATATGTATAAAACTACCCTTAAAGTTGTGGGAATTGGCCTTATACAGGTAAAACATGAGAAATAACAGAAATTAACCACAAACAACAAAAACAACTGAGATGACCTCGAAAGACGCGTCAACATCTGACAGTGAATGAATGATGGAGGATGTAACATTCGGTACTAGATGCCAGAGGTAACCGAGATGTCAGACAACGCCGCCCTATCAACCGCTGATGGGATTTAATTATTATTACGTCTTATTAGACGTGTATAGCTGCCGAATGCGTTTACTGCACTGATTTGACACTCACAATATCTGGCCGCGAAATGACAATTTGTTGAGTTTTACGGCTATTACATTTTTGAATCACTGAATTCCAGACATTTGACAATTTAAATATTGAACATGGTAGAAATCCCGTGAATACCTTAACACCAGAAATAATCATAGACTTGCCGTCCCAGTCCTCCGACTTAATAAAATCGGTAATTTATTTGTTGGCTTAAGTATTAAAATATTCAATAAGCTACCACAAAATGTCATTAACCTATCACTGGATAAGTTTAAGTCTCATATTAAAACCTGCCTAATGAAGAAATTTTACTACAGTGTACGAAATTATTTTAATGATAAAGAATCTTGGTCTTGTTAATCAGTCTTTTGAGTTGTTATTCATAGTAATCTGTTAGTAGTAACTAACAATTCACACTGATATTTTGGTGTTAGGGAAAGGGAAACAATACATAATAAACATTATATTTTATTCTACATATTATAAATAGGTTATATTATTAAAATCATGTATTTTTGTTAATATGTAAGTGTATCTTATACGTAATTACAATAATTTAATATCCACATTTATTTATTTTTTAATTAATAATCATAACATTTAATTTATCAAATTCTATTTAACATTTTCTTATTATCATAAATGGATTAGAACATAATTCAATTTATTATCTATAAGTTCTTCTTTGTACCCAACTACAGTTTTATTAATGTATACTAAAGAGAGGGGTCTCTTCTAATACAGGTTTTCCAAACTTAAAAGAAGAGGCCCACACATGTAACAACTACCTGTAGTTGACAATAAAGTTATTTTGATTTTTTTTTTTTTGAGTAGTAACTTTGATGATTGTATTGTTTTTCTCTTCTCAAGTTGAAACTCTGTAACGTCATCAATATTTGAAAATTAGGGCTCACATAAAACCAGCGCCATGGCCTGAAAGTACTCCTACCTAAATCCATGGCTGAAGCTGGGTGTGCTACTTTTCACGGACTCGCGACACTTCTCACACACACACATAAACCTGCACGCTTGTTGCTCGGCTTGAGCAGCCGTATCGTATTTTTACTTTTTTTTTGTTTTTTTCTCTCTTAATTTTTTTTGTCTCCTTTCTATTCTTGTAATTTTTTTGTTTTAGCTTGGTTTTATTTTTTTTATGTTTATACTAAATTGTGTTAACTGGTTAAAGACTTTTTTATCTTTTATCTTTATCATTAATAACTATTCTAATGCTGTTTTAATTGTTATGTTTTTGCTCTTTCTTGCCAGTATTAAGCACGTATGTGCTCACCAGTCGAATAAGTACGACTTTGGGGGTTGCTATTATTACGGATGCTATTATTCAGAACGAATGAAGAACTTCACTAAGAATTTTAAGACTTTTGACACATACTGCGAGTTCCTCAATGCTCAGTGTCACCAGGGTACTCATTACTCAAGTAAGTTGTGAAATTTATTTATAATGACATTTGAAATCATTTCATCTACACTAATGTCATGATCTTCAAATTAAAAAGTAAACACATTTTGACAGGCTTTACAATATTGCATTAAAGAAAATTAAGGTGTTACATTTCTTATGCAATTTATAAAATAACTTTACGAAACAGTTAAATTTCTTAAATGGCATATCTTGAAAAATCATAAATACTTTTTTTAGAATCTCATTGCCCATTTTTTGCAACATTATCCTATATTCTTCACAATTAATACAAATCGATAGGCGGCGCTAGCGAGATCGCGGTATCGCCTTAATAACCCTCATTATATGACAGTCACATACACTACTATTAATCAGTTCGTTCTTAAGACGCACATGACAATCAACAAAGTATAAACTCACAAATGTTGTTATGAGATTTGAAACCATAATAAACGTAACTTTAAGACTGTGTATCTCAAAATAAATCTGTTTCAGTTGATACTTAGATTTACCTTTTTTTATTTAATTATACGCACAGACACATATATAATATGTTTTAGTTTTAATGTTAACAAAATGAAATATCTGTAGATTGTTATTTGTCACGTACCTAAACATAGTATGATGTTAAAAAACCGAAGATCGGATGCTCCTGGCACAGGCATCTATATGCTTAAAAGGAGTCTTCAACTATAATTATGTAAAAATCGAATCTACGAGTATGTTTATGTAATAAAGCGTTTTATTTTTTAAGCATTTTTTTAATTACCATGAGTACTTGGCATGCGTACATGGCGGCCCGGCACGAAATACATCGAATTTTTCATATATTTCACGTTCGGGGTGGCTATTCTGCCATTATTATTGTGGAACATGGAACACGTGGTGATATTTTTAGTGCGTTATGTACTTTAAAATGGATTGCATAAAAATATAATAATAATTAAACAGTTTTTTTTTCATAGGATGGATCTTGCTGTATCTGGGTAAATGCATTTATGACCAAGATCAATATTTATTGCATATATTAGATCCTGAATTAATTAAGTCAAGGTAACCTACGTTCTATATCTATATATAGACTGGAATCATTGTGGCCTGGAGGGAAGAGGTATAACGTTTTATTTAAAAGAAACGTTCCTTTATTTTTTTAAAAGAAATAAAACTGGGGACTGGCCTCGGGAACCAAACCGGAATAACAATTAAAAATTGCTATTTTATTCCACTAATAAAATTGGTAGAGTCATTATAAAAGATAATTTTTCTTCAACAAAATACGAGTGTATGACCTAAAGTTTCTTGCAGAAAAATGATCCTTAATAAAGATGTTATCGATGAGTGGAATAAAAAAGCCAATTTTTTATTTTTATTTTTCCCGTTCACTTCCCGGGCGATACAAGCAAAATTTTAAAAAACGTTGAATGCAGTTTTATTTATTTTTAATAATAAAGGAATGTTTCCTTTAAGTAAATGCTTAAGGTTTTATGATAGTTTCCCTCCGAGGCCCAATGTTTTTTTCCACCCTGTATATTTATTTGCGATCAACTCACTGATTGATTTCTGAATTTCAGGGCGGACCGTTATCTCGCTGAGGCTTATTCAGCTTCAACAAAACATCGCCAGAAGGGAAAATAAACCTAATAAATAATTATTAAGTGTTTACATTTTTTTATTAATTATAATAAATATAATATATAAAAAACAACCATCCTCCTATCAGCGCGTAATTCCCAGCTGTCTCTTTGGAGCCCAGTGTTCGCTTCGACCATAATCCAGGATTCGGAAAGTCCCGTGTTTTTTAATAGCCTACAAAGAGTATTAAAATAGAAAAGAATAGAATAACGTTTATTCGGCACATTACAGTATTATAATATATTTAGGATAAGAGTGGCAACTCTACGGAAAAAGGTGCATGTTGTAACGTATACGTTATTGATTTACAGAAGCAGCAATTAGTGCAAAGAGATTTTATTTAAAATAGTCGTATTGTACAAATAACCCTACTTAAATAACTAAATTTAAAACTATAAAAACAATAACTTAAAATGTGTACTTACAGAAGCTAGGGAAATAAACATAAAATATATACAACAAAGAACATTTTAAAATACATTATGTAAACAATAGTAATAAACTATATAAGTTACTCGATATAATTATGGTAAACAAGTAAACTTACTCAATATAGTATTTCATTCTCTTCAACAAACAAACGCACAAGCACAAATATTTTATATTAATACTCGTCGCAGTCCGATTGGTCGCGCGAACAAAAGATCCTTAGCCTTGGGTCCGGTGACGTATGCGCCGCCCGTGTCTCAGAGCCGATGCGCTCGCCCACACTTGCCGTCCGACCGTCCTGGAGATGACCCGTACTTGATTTCTCAATTTTTATTACTCGATACGGCTTAACGAGAAATAATTTCACCTCAAACTTAAAATTTATTGATTTACTTAAGTATTATCAGTGTTTTATCGTCCCATACTGGGTAAGTGTTGCACAGATCTATAGTGTTATAATAGTACCTAGTGTAGAAGCTTCTAGAACTTACGTGTCCCTTGTTACGTAACTCCACATGGCGTGGTCACTTTCTAATTCTTCTATTTGCCACTTCATTTCTAATGTAATTAGCATAAAATTACTTCTGCATTGTAGAATCAACTTTAATTAATTGATTTTCCAAAAAGAAATGTGATTTTGCTTGATATCCTAGAAGAAGGTATTTTTACCTAACCTCATTCGCGACGCATTAAATCATTATTTTACACTGTAAGAACATTTAGCATGATTGCTTTTACTATAATAAGTCTGTTCAATAGAAATCAGTGCTAATTTTAATCATTTCCATGTTCATAATTCATATTAGAAAATAACATGAAAATCATACGTCATTATAATCATAATTCATCCATTATAAATATCATAGTGAACAAATAAGTAAAGTTAAAGTGGTAATTTTAATCAACCCTATTTTAGTTAAACTTAAGGCGACGCACGAGGCGCGACCGCATGGCGTAGTGCGTAACCAAGCGGGTTCGATTCCCGGCCACATAAATTGATAAGTTTTCTTATTTGAATCTCTTTTACATTTGATCATTAAACATTTTAGCTACGTAGTATATTAATTTTATACCGAATAATAATTTACCTAGTACCTCTTTATTTTATAAAATACCTACCTCCATATTTTGTAACAACTTAGTTTATTGGTTAATTTTGAACATTATAGATATTTAAATGATACTGTAGAACTTATTACCACATTAACTATTAACAACTGCAATTAATTAACTTGGTTTTCTTTCTTTAAAGCTATTTCTTTCATACCTACCTATTTTACATAACTAAATTAATATTTCTTAATTAAGTGCCTAGCTTATTTGTTTACTATTTTCATTTCGATAATTTATCATCATCATCTTTCTGCTTCATTGTTAAAAGACGTGCGATCTTGTGAGAATTTGCTATGCCTAGACATACTACCGCTCCGCTACGGGTTTGCTTGCACATTTATTTATTTATTTGGCATACCTAGCTTATTCACGCAAGGTTGCAGTCTCACTTCACTTCATCCTTGCTCTCATTGTACCTGGACTGCAGCTTCCTCATCTCGCTTGCTAAATTGTACTTTAATCACTTTCAATCACCCCCTTTTTGGCTTCGCGTCTTCATCTGCAGTCCAGGTCGCCTAGTCGGCCATATTTATAAGACGTGTCCTTATAACGCGTTCCAGGAACACCCACCGGGTTGAGACCTCAAGTTGAAATATAAAGAACACCCACCGACCCGAAACATACGGAATAAATACCCACCGAGTTAAAGGCGTTCTGAAGACTTTCTCGGAGTCAGAAGGTGGACCAACTGGATTGAGCCAAGGGGAGTTAGTTATATTTCAAGAAAACAGGCTCAGACGACCAAGACCGCTAGGCACGACCAACCGCGACCCCTTACCTAACTTTTTCTAATTAAATAAATTACTTCTATTCATACTTCGCTTTTCTTTTCTTTCTTACTTTGTCCCTATGTGACAATGTATGGAAAGTGCCGCCACTTGCGACTGGTGGATTAACTACTAAGTCATCACCATCAGCCTATCGCAGTCCACTGCTGGACGTAGGCCTCTCCAATTATACGCCACTGTGATCTATCCATGGCTTCTCGCATCCAGCTCTTGCAACTACTAAGTACTGTAGATAAATATAGCTATATGGGTATGTATAGCTATATATTTATATATTTATCTAAGTACAACCTGTGCGGATAAAGAATGGGATTAGAAATGGCGGCGCATCTATTCACTTCTCGCTCGCGCACTAATTGCGTCTACACTCGCACTCGTGGAGTGCGAGCGAGAAGTGAATAGATGCGCCGCCATTTCTGATCCCATTCTTTATCCGCACAGGTTGTACTTAGATAAATATAAAAATATATAGCTATATGTGTTGTATGTTTATATACAACCATAACTCAACTCATAACTTTAAGAATAGTACTTTTATACATGAACACATTTCTCTAGGAAACATTTTGTTATGGCGAAATAAGAATAAAATGAATCAATCGCCTTCCAATATAAACTGCATCAATCATATTTTCTTAGTTCACCCTTTGTTTCTCAAAGAAAAATATTCATATATATGTATAAAACTACCCTTAAAGTTGTGGGAATTGGCCTTATACAGGTAAAACATGAGAAATAACAGAAATTAACCACAAACAACAAAAACAACTGAGATGACCTCGAAAGACGCGTCAACATCTGACAGTGAATGAATGATGGAGGATGTAACATTCGGTACTAGATGCCAGAGGTAACCGAGATGTCAGACAACGCCGCCCTATCAACCGCTGATGGGATTTAATTATTATTACGTCTTATTAGACGTGTATAGCTGCCGAATGCGTTTACTGCACTGATTTTAATTAATTGATTTTACATAAAGTTGCAAAAGTAGGTTGGCTGTACATCGGAATCATCAAATTACACGTCATACAATCAAATGTTCGAGTTGACTCGTACAGAGGATGACACGAGATTCTAACAGAAACAAGATGGCTGCCATGTTTTTATTCACTTACCAGCGGCCATAGGTCGCTGTTGACTATGAAAACGAGTGATATTCTAAATGTGCCCCCCTGATAGCCCAGGAGATATATGTCCGACTCTCCTCTGGCGACGGTTCTCCTAAAGAGAAGCCAGCCAGAGGCATACCGAATAAAACTCCTTGGACTTTTTTTTTTATGTAATAGGTAGGCTGACGAACAGACGGATCACCTGATGGTAAGCAATTGCCGCCGCCCATGGACACCCGCGACACCAGTGGAGTCACAAGTGCGCTGCCAACCTTTAAACCCGGATTTATCCCCCGGATTGGGCCTCCGGTACCCTCACTCACGCAGCGAAACACAGCACAGTGCTGCTTCACGCTGGTTTTCTGTCAGGCCGTGGTATCACTCCGGGTGAGCCGGCCCATTCATGCCGAAGCTTGGCTCTCCCACGGTGAAACTTTCCCTCATCTGTCCGAAAGTGAATGAGCGTTGTGGGACCACAGCTCGGAGCCTGGCACCACGACGCCCCCGGACAGAGAAGCTTTAGCAATTCCTATTTCTGCCGCACCATCAAGCAGTGGAACTCGTTGCTCTCGCATGTATTCCCTCCTTCCTACAATATGGATTCCATCAAACAAAGCGTGAAGAAGCATCTTACAGGCCAGTATGGCAGTCCCAACAGAGGTGAGGCCTTACATCGCTTCCGTTGTAATTGCAACGTGGGCTCTTCTCTTGCTTACCATCAGGCTGAAGAGAGCCAATATACTGTGTCATTATTAAAAAAAATAGTTTGTTGTGCTTTCTTTGAAATAATTTGTACATTAGATAACAGCTAAATAACTACAAATATGTTAAGGCGACGGGTAGCCTAACTAGCGACACCAATCGATTTTATTTGTTAGCTGCCAAACCGGATTTATTTGAAACAATTTCGGGGTTACATCCTCTCGACAAACACTTATACTATTTATTAAATAACCATGCACGAATGTTGTGTTCAACGCGTACGCGAAAAATTGATTACCGCCAAAAGCGGCCACTTTTAGCGTGAATCAATTTTTCGCGTATAAAAACGGACGGAAAAGCGAATATAATATTGTAAAGACTTAACTGTTTTTTGAGCAATAAATTGATTTTTATTTATTTATTTATAATCTTTGTCTGAGTTTATTAAATAGAAATACGTGTTTGCTAATGCGGTCATATAAAAAGGTACATATAAAATAAGAAAATCCATCCAAAAAGGTTCAGTGATACGCTTCATTTGGCACAACGTGCATGTTTCCTCGCGATGTTTCCCTCACTGATGAGCTAATGTCAGAACGCAAATAGTTTTGAACAATCTAGAGGTGCATGCTAGGATTTGTATCTATGAACAACAAGTTGGAGAGCCACGCTTCGGCATGAATGGGCCGGCTCGACCGGAGTATTACCACGTCCTCATATGCATGCATGCGCTGTGTTTCGCTACGTGAGAGAGCGTACCGGAGGCCCAATCCAGGGGAAGGGGGTTAAAATGTAAGCAGCGCACTTGTGAAACTGGTGTAGCAGGTGTCCATGGGCGGCGAAAATCGCTTACTAACAGGTGATCCGTCGGCTCGTCTGCCACCTATGACCTCCCGTATAAAAGACGCGTTCTTATCCACTGATTCACCACCGCCAAATTACTAAAAACTGGCCACGATTTTCCGAGTCCTGTGCGTGAAGGCAATACAGTGAATTCAGTTTGGGTTCACATTTCCCCTGTCACCTGACACACAAACGGACAGAAGCAAAAAGTGTAGCAACTAAAGTATTCGCCTTTGATACCATGAGGTCGGTTAGGCTCCATTAATATTCAACGGCCCACCTACACTGTAGAAGTTACTTGTCCAAACACACTTTTTTGCTAAAATGTTAAGGCCCTTTGACTGACACAAATAGGGTGTATCGAGAATAAATAGATAGATAGATAGATAGATATTCTTTATTGCACAAAAATAAAATACAAGCATGATACAACAGCAACAGACAGTACAATAAGGCGGTCTTATCGCTTGTAGCGATTTCTTTCAGACAACCTTTGGGTAGAGGAAAGAAATATCGTATTCGTAATAATAAGGGAAGGCAGTGCAAAGTAGTTTAACAAATGATATTGAGAATGGCAGAATTATACATCATTTTATATATTAATTACATTACATATATAATAAACAATACATACACATACCCAATAATAATATATACATAGATAATTTATAACAAAAATATTTACATTCCTTTAAACACGTGTGCTACCGAACATTCTGAACAACATTTATTTCAAATGAAATGACTAATCCCACGTGACTTACCGACTTTGAATGAAAATTTGGCTTTTTTATGCGATATCTCATAAGTGATAGACAAAATGTTGTTCGAAAAGGTTGATAGAACGCGTGGTTAAAAGAATGTACATGTACACAGATACAACCTGCTCATTTATAGGGTTTTACGACGAATCGATCGATCATCGATCAGAGTGACCGTTGGAGAGCCACCCTCACTCACTCAGCAAAACACGGCACATTGCTGTTTCACGCCGGTTTTCTGTGAGGCCGTGGTATCGCTCCGGACGAGCCGGCTTAGAATAGAGAGTGGACTATGTGTCAGCGCTCATTTTATTATGTTCAGCGTCAATGGCTGATTGTTGAGACTAGCCGCAAATAATCAGGCGGTCATTACATTAAAGAACCAGTTGTGGTGGCAACCACTTGCCAACTGCTGCTGCTCGTTCATCATCATCATCATAATCGTTTCAGCCAATAGACGACCACTGCTGGACATAAGCCTCCCCCAATGTTCTCCACACAGATCGGTCCTCAGCCGCCCGCATCCAATGGATTCCCGCGATCTTCACCAGATCGTCGGTCCTACTTGTGGGGGGCCTGCCACGGCTGCGACTTCCTGTACGTGGCTTCCACTCGAGGACCTATCCGCCCCAACGGCCGTCTGTTCTCCTCGCTATGTGCCCTGCCCTTTGCCACTTGAGGCATGCAATCCTTTGGGCTATGTCTGTGATCTTAGTTCTCCTGCGGATCTCATCTTTTCTGATACGACCACGCAGGGAGACTCCGAGCATAGCCCTCTCCATTGCTCTCTGGGTAACTTTGAGCCTCCTTAATCGGCACATTGTAAGCGGCCACGTTTCGGTTCCGTATGTCATCACTGGCAACACACACGCATTGAAGACTTTCGTCTTGAGACAGTGCGGTAGATGGGCCGAAAATATGCTGCGCGCTTCCCGAACGCTGCCCAGCCGCATTGGATTCGTCGATCGACCTCTTTCTGGCAGTTAGACTTACCAAGCTGGACTGCTCGTTTGTCCGTAAAGTCTTATTCTGAAGACTGAAACATCATTTACTTCACACAAAGAACGCTAGCGAGCGGAAAACTAACTAACTAGGTTGGCGACTCCGATAGTAAAAACCTGCAACTCGGTCGGTCTTGCGCCACTTCCTGCCAGACATCCGCCAAGAGTCCGCGCAAATCCTTATCGATTTCATCTTTCCAGCGGTAACTCCGACGGCTGACTGGCCTTCGCCCATTAGGACGTCGCAGGTACGCTCACTTTACTCCACGATCTTCTCACATTCTCTCGAGGTGGCCGAGCCAGCGAAGTCGTTGCGTTTTAGTCTCGCCAATGATGTTAGCTGAAAACTATAATAGAGAAAGCCATCCCGCTTTTACTATCGCATACAACCAGGTGATACACCTGCTCGTCTGTCACCTATTACATACCAACAGGGCGTTTAGTAGCGGAAGTAGTATTCTTCCGTTACAAAACGCCCTGTTGGTCTAGTGGTTTAAGTACCGGGCCGTGATCTCGGGGTCCTGGGTTCGATTCCCGGGTCGAGCGAAAAGTATGTTTCGATTTTTGCCAATGATGGAGGCCTTTGCCCTGCAGTGGGACAGTTTATAGACTGATACTTTACTACTTCCGAGCATTAATATACTTAAGTTCTTTTCGCTCCACAATATTCCACGTCTCATCCTCCAAAAATAAAGTCCCAAAATGATTTATTAATCCTGAAGAATGGGGTTGCGAGTATATGCATAATAAATTTCAATTCCACGCCAGTGCATTATTCCGAAGACGCTCCAGCATTATCTGAGAGAGACGAAAGTAGGCTATAAAGTTATTGTTAACAGAATCATAATGGAGAAATGAATCACTCCGAACATGGCCCATATAACGACCCGAAATCGCTTTTGGGAGAGGCACTCTCTTTCTGCTAGATTCTACGTTGATATATTGTATGGAAATCTAGAGGATTATTGTCTCCTAGTATGAGCATAAATAATTTCAGAGTCATTCCAGTATTCGACAAAATTGATTGCATGGACAGGACAATTCAAAATCCGTTGCGTAGTTTCAAAAATCTCAGCATACCTAGGGAAATGAGGACATAGGGACAGGGACCTTATCTTATACTATGTATTGACTCAATTGAATGACCTGATTGATTAATATACCGAAGGTGGGACTTGGTGACCTTTAGTACAGTCATTCAGTTACCCTTATTAGGCACCGGTCTCAGACTAGATGGGTGAAGTGCAATCTGTTGTTTGCTATTATATTTAAGTTCGAGATGTAAATAAGCTTCCATTACTAATAATCCTATCTTTTTGTATTCTATTTTTATCTTACTTGTGATGAGAAAATAAATAATATTCTATTCTATTCTATAATTCAATCCAATTTACCAAGATTTTTTTTTAAATCAGTCAGGAGAACATATTATTTTATAAGAAACAGAAAATTGGCATGGTTCCCATATGGTTACAAAAATAGTTTTTTGTGATAAGTGGCAAACGAGCAGACGGATCACCTGATGGTAAGTAATTGCTTTAAACTCCTTTATACCCCCGTAGGCCTATGTTACACTCACACGATGATACATTACCGTGGTATTACTCCGGTGGGGCCGATACTAACCTAACTATCTATCTATTGAATGATATGACTCGTACTTTGAGTCATTGCTAAAATAGTTAGACTCACAACATTGAACTTTCGTAGTTGTTACAACTCACTGACTCTCAACGACCTAAGTAGTTTTAAAAGAGTAAAGTCACTCCCTCGGGAGCCAGTTGCCAACCTCATCAAAACCGTGCTTCAAATCTTTTGTCCGTGCTCGAATTTCTCCGCGTATCTCAGTACTGACAAACCGTCTTTTGAATGTAGCGAAAATTTTCATGTTTCCAGCGAAATATTAGGGGCGCCTCACCTCATTAAGGCCCTGGGAATGCGACAACCTCTTGTTGCCATATAACCGGTTTAAAAAGGACTGTTGATGCCGAACTTTGAATAGATCCTCATGGAATTGAAGTTGGTGTGACTTGAAAATAATGTTTTGTTTGAAATATTCTAAGATTAAAAATGAGCCCCTGGATACATTACATGAATAAGTGTATGAATATTATTAAGACCGACGATCTTGTAAAGGTCACGGAAATCCCTTGGATGCAGGCGGTGCAGGACCGATCTGTGTGGAGATCATTAGGGGAGGCCTATGTCCATCAAGTAAGAATATTTGTTTCGAAACACATAATAAGTGATCAACACCTATGGACATCTGCAACACCCATAGAATTAGAATGCGACATCCTTAAGTCAATGTCAACACCCGAGGCATCAAAGATATTTCGCCAACTCTTAAGGGAATCGTTCATCATCAGCAACCCACACTCGTCTACAGCTGGACATAGGTCTCCCCTAATGCACGCCACTGCTCTCGATTTTCGGCCATTCTCATCCAACCCACACCAGCCAGCCTTCGAATGTCATCATCCCATCTTGTCGCAGGGCGTCCTACACTACGCTTACCGAGTCGCGGTCTCCACTCAAGGACTTTACGGCTCCAACGGCTGTCAGTTCTGCGGCTAATATGACCAGCCCACTGCCACTCGTTAATTCGTCCAAGGGAATCGTTAATAATCGTCTTAATCGTTAATTGTCAGCCGTGTGGTCCCGGCAGAGTAGAATAGGCCACCCTCACTCTCACCGAGGTGTCGTTAAAGGCGACTAAGGTAAGGCTGCTGGCATGATCATCAGCACCCAGAGAAGGAAAACTCTGCATTTATATCAAAACCCTCGCCAACCCGTCTGCCAAGCGTGGTGAGTATGGCAATTAACCCTCATGTGGTTGAGGGAGGCTCGTACCCCAGCAGTGGGGACTTAAATGGGCTGACGATGATGATGAATCGTTAATACTTTCCTTTAAGTATTTCAATGAAATACTTTTTCAAGGAAGTTTTTAAATCAGTAAGCAGCGCTAGTTCCGTCGTGTTGTCGCCTTACGGAAAAATAAACTTTTTTCTTGAAGATCGCCAGGTCTTTCTATTCAGTTCTTAGCGCGGTAAGAGTCACTGGAGAAACGTACTGTGGTGGAATAAACTCCATCCAAGTGATGTGGGTGAAATTCCACACAAAATCTTGATGTGCGATGCGGCACTACCACAGGGGTTTATTGGGTATACCTCTGGCTGGTTTATTGCTAGCAAAACCTCCCACTAAAAATAGTCCCAAATAACCGTTCTGGCCCTTAGTGATAAGATATTTGACGACCCTAAACTCAGCGCAGTGGCTAAGAGCGCCGGTTGAGACGCGAAGGTCGCGGGTTCGATTCCCGAACCCGTACAAATGTTTGTTGATGAAACAGATATTTGAGTTGAGTCTGGGTGTTTGTGGTACCTTCGTTGTTTTTGGTTTTCAACTTTAGTTTGGGACCAGGACAATGTAGGTGATGTTGTCTCAATTTATTATTTACGAGTATTATTTATTTATTTGGCACATCGCACACAAAGCCAGCGGATTCTTTTATTTATTTATTTGAAACATTATTGCACAAAACGATACAATACGTGTACTTAATGCCCAGATGCATTCTCTACCAGTTAACCTTTGGCTTATGCAGAAAGAACAATAATAAATAATAAATATTTCACAACATCACATACATTGATCTGACTCCGAGATAGGTTGCTCAAGCACCTGTGTTACGGATATCAGAATCAACAGTGGGATTACAAATATATACGTATAATACTTTTCTTTTGTAAATACATACTTATAATATATAGAGAACACCCAGACCAATACAAACAGACTTGTTCATGCACACAAATGTTTGTACTGTGCGGGGATCGAACCCGCAACCATTGGACCAAAGGCAGCGTTCACTACCACTGTTCCAAACGGGTCGTCAATGATGCGGCAAAAGGAGAACTTATGGTATTATTACCACTTACAAAAAAATGTAATGGTTTCCCATGTAGAGCTAAACATTGTTCAAGCGTTTCTGTTGTTGCTACGGTAACATCTTTAGTTTCGTGACTTGGCTTTGTCCTCATTCAATGAAGGCAGCCATAGTGCATAATACCCTTATTGTGTAGTAAATATGGGAAATGGTAATGGCGTCTAAGGAAACTTACATACTAGAAACGAAAATAAAACGAAATGCAAAGATTATACAACAGCAGCTGGAATATTACACTATGGTAAGAAAAAGTACATGTATTTAGAAAAAAATTTTTTTACTGAACGACTTCAAATAACCCTGTGGCGCATTTGGTAGTGACCCTAACTTGTTTTTTTTTAAATGATAGATGGCAGACCAGAGATATGGAGAGATGGACCAATGTTGTCACGAAATGACATCCTGTAGATAGCCCCTATTTGAAAAATCCGCTAGATTGCGTGTTTGTGAACCGAGATCCAACTTCAACATCATTGGGTGATTTATTTGTTACTTGACCATTTGACATATGACGTCTAAAAATATCCAATCACCTTTTAGATGGACCTTAGGCCTATAGTACGCCATCTTGGGGATTTTTCGCACGCGAAGTTTGACGGATAAAGAAGGAAAGAAAGAAAATACATTTATTAATTTGGACACCATAACAAAATAAATACACGCATTCAATACAAACACTACGAATGATTAACCGAAAAAAAACAAAAGAACGCATAAAATGATAATCACAAAAATCATACTTAAACATGAAAACATGAAGAGAAAAAAAAGCGCATACAGTGTCTTTCTCCATGAAACCAGGCAGTGCCAAGAGGTTTTCATACCTAATATATAGGGCCGGTTTCTGAATTGAGAATTTGAAGTTAAGGTGACGGGTAGGGCACACTAGCAACGCCAATCGATTTTAATTTTTAGCTACTAAACCGGATATATTTTAAACAATTTCGGGGTTACAATCTCTCGGCAAACACTTAAGCGATTTATTAAATAACCATGCACAAATGTCGGGTCCGTTTTAGTACGCGAAAAATTGATTCACGCCAAAAGCGTACACTTGGCTTTTGGCGGTAATCCAAAATTCGAGTGCAAAACTGCTTTTGCACTCGAATTTTGTAACCTGCAACCAAACAGTTAACTATAAGTATTAAATAAATAGTATAGGTGTTTGCCGAGAGATTGTGACCTCGAAATTGTTTAAAATAGATCACCGGATCTATTTTTAGTAGCTAAAAAATAAAATCGATTGGCGTCGCTAGTGTACCCTACCCGTCACCTTAAGCATTACTTGAGCACGAACATTGACAGTTGAGTCATACTTCAACTGTCAAACTTTCTTCTTCTTATTTTACTTGTGGCAATCAACTTCTCGACTGAGAATTACTCCTGCCATTATCATGTTTTAGATTTTAGGCATTATTAAGCGGGACAACCGAAGATAATTCGCCAATGTCAAGTAACTTATTGAGAACAAGTAGGTAGTCAACAGTCGAAGTCAGTCAAAGTCACAGTCACTCAATAAAACGCCGGTGTTTTGCGTTTTATCGACCTACGGATTGTGCTCAAATCGTCTTAACTTCAAATTCTCAGTTCAGAAACCGGCCCAAACAGGCATTGGGGGCCCGTACGTACAGTATTTTTTTCGTCAGTATTATAATAATTTTCCATCTTTCTAAAAGATCTGAGGCTGAAGGTTGAAGCACTTTGTCACTGGCGCGTGAGAGTACCACATCACATATTCATGGGAACACTCGGCGTTACATGATATATTAATTCTAGGCACCTAGCTTTATTATTCATTGAAGTATTACACATTCTGGTTATTTTGACGTTTGTTCTGTATTTCAGATGAATATAATTAGACCCAGTTTAAATGTGGGAGAACCACGCTTAGGCATGGATGGGCCGGCTCGACCGGAGTGATACCACTGCCTCACAGAAGACCGGCGTGAAGCAGCGCCTGCGCTGTGTTTCGTCGTGTGAGTGAGGTTACCGGAGGCCCAAAGGGGGAAAGAGGAAAAGGTTGGCACTCCTTTTCCCCTTCCCACTCCACTGGTGTTGCGGGTGTCCATGGGGGGCGGAATTGCTTACCATCAGGTGATCCGTCTGCTCGTCTGCCAGCATGTCATGACGTAATAATAATATGATCCAACTGTTTCTGCTACGGCAGCCAATCTCAACAATCAACCGGTTATATTATAGTGCTTAAGTATGTGCGCAAATACAAGTGCACTCTGTGTTCTCACACCCTTCGTATTCCGATAAGATATCTGTGACATGACCGGAGAGGGATCAACGGCTTAACGTGCTTTCCGAGGCACGAGGTACAAGACCGCCAACTTCCAGGCTCTGTGCTGACAATCTTTTTGATGACCCGTTTGGAACAGTGCTAGTGAACGCTGCCAAGGGTTGCGGGTTCGATCTCCGCACAGACCAAACATTTGTGTGCATGAACATGTCTGTTTGTATTGGTATGGGTATTTCCTATGTATTATGAGTATGTATTTACAAAAGAAAAGTAGTATATGTATATATTTGTAATCCCACTGTTGATTCTGATATCCGTAACACAGGTGCTAGAGCAAAATATCTCGGTGTCAGATCAATGTATGTGATGTTGTGAAATATTTATTTATTTATTTCACTGAAAACTTAGGTACATATTTTTGGCCCCACCCGGGGACCTTTACGAAGCCGTAGCTTTAAAGTGCAAGCCACAGATCTGTGGTGCAAGCCAATGCCACAGATATTATAATACTAGTCCAATGCGATACCAAGACAGTCCTTTTATAGCGATGGGGGGGAAACTTCGTGAAGAAACGTATACATTTATGATGTGTGTATGTGTGTGTGACAGAATTTGTAGATATTCTAAGAACATAGCGGTAAATAAGTATAATCCAGTCAAATTAGACTTTATTATGATTCCAGTTTGCATTAATTCACAACAAAGATTTTCGTGTAGACCTCGAATACGTCATTACAAATGATATGTTACCACATTGATCCCGCTTGTGCGTTGTTTTTTCATCATCATCATCATCAGCCCATTTAAGTCCCCTCTGCTGGGGCACGGGTTTCCCTCAATCACATAAGGGGTAATTGCCATACTCACCACGCTTGGCAGACGGGTCGGCGAGGGTTTTGATATAAATGCAGAGTTTTCCTTCTATGGGTGCTGATGATCATGCCAGCAGCTTTACCTTAGTCGCCTTTTACGACACCTCGGTAAGAGTGAGTCGTTGTTTTTTATTCGAGTTCAAAGGTCACAAATTTGCGTTTTTTGCGATTACCTACGCACAAGCGGGATCAATGGGGACTTTTGACAAATCATTTGTAATTAAGTATTCAAGGCCTGCACTAAAATCCAGCTTGTTGGCAATTAATGCAAACTGGGATTTTTTTATTTAACTGAAGTAGTGATTGCTATTCAGGGCTCCTAAATGACGAAAACTAAAAAATACCGGCCAAATGCGAGTCGGACTTGCCCATGAAGGGTTCCGTAGCAGCAAGTAAGATATATGGAAGGTAAAGGGTTACGGTTTATAACGTATTAAAAAAAAGCTACTTACTAGATCTAGTCCAAACCAATTTTCGTTGTTAGTTTTCATGATTATGTACATCATATAGGTATTTTTTTTAGTTTTATAATTTTTATTTATTAAAGAAGTTATAGGGAGGGGGGGGGGGGACATACAATTTACCACTTTGAGAGCTTGTCTTACGGAAAATATTGTGTTTAGAAAAAAATATGTTAAAAACCTCAACATCATTTTTAAAGACCTATCCATAGATACCCCACATGTATACGGTTTGATAAAAAAAAATGTTTAGTCTCAGTTTCAAGTATGGAGACCCCCCTCCCCCTAATTTATTTTTCCAAATTTTTATGTAAAATCGTAATGCGGTTAACAAAATACATCTGTTCACCAAGTTTCAATAGTATAGTTCTTCTAGTTTCGGGGAAAAGTGGCTGTGATATACGGACGGACGGACAGACATGATGAATCTATAAGGGTTCCGTTTTTTGCCATTTGGCTACGGAACCCTAAAAATGATTGTTTTTTTATTTTATTATTTTAAAGCATATTTCCTTCCTTTCCTACAGACAAACAAAGTAGTTTCTTTGTTAAAAGCATTATTCAACATTCCAGAGCCGTAAATTAAAACGCTGTTGGCGTGGAGTGTAGTACTTATGCGTTATTTTTCACGGGCTGTGAAATAATTGCTATGTTATCCTTCATAAATTACGGAAGTGTCTTATAGTAAGGGAAACAACAACAAGGTAACTCCATTTGAACTTTTTTTTACCTATATGACATGTAGCTTACAATTCCTCCTCATTTGACGGTGGAAGAATTTATTTTTGACATTACATCCAGAACTAGACAATTTACTAGATAATTTAGGGTCTGGCGTTTGTATCTTATTGGCGATGCAAATATTCTCACTAGCGTTTTATTAAGACTCTATTAGGTCCAAGCAAGTTGTCCAACACTAAGTGTAAACTAATGCATATGTCCTATATGACTGATATGTACTTTTGTACAAAAGTCCTTAAATAAAGAGAAAAAAAGCAAGTTGTCCGTGATAACTCACGCGACACACAATAGCAGTGTTATAAACGATAAAATTCAACGATTCTTAATATAAGAATCACTTAGCACGTCACTGCACAAATAAACACCAGATTTGTTCACTCAAGACCACTAGATACTAATTTAAAACCTTTGAATTGCATTAGCCCATGCGGAGTATTTGACTCCTACTGCCAGAATCCATCCTATTATAGATAGGGGAACTAGACCAATTGGATCACGGTTACACGTTCAGATTAATTATCTCAAATTTATTTTTCAAGTTTTCATACAAAGTCGGTCACGTGACTTAGTCATTTTTTATGGGAAGTCGAAAAAATTTACGAAAAATTTCGAAAATTCGTAGAACAATTGTTTATATTTATTTCTCATTCGAATATATTGTTTTGGGAAATCCATGCCGAGAATTGTGAAGATAAAAAGTGGGATTCATTCAGACGACAAAATATTCCGAATGTTTCTGACATCTCTGTTAGCTGGCAAATCGAATATATGTACATATATTTATGAATGTGTGGGCGAAAAAGGTTTTCAAAATTGAAAGAATAAAATGTAACACAAAAATATTTCGAATAATACATGTATTTTCGAAACCTGAGATTTATACCAGTACTTTTTTATATATTTTTTGGATGAATAAGAAACAAAGCGTCCTGAAAATATTAGAGGTATGATGATTTTTAAAAAACTAATCATAGACATGGAAAAGACACGCTTCGGCATGAATGGGCCGTCTCAACCAGAGCGATAGCATCAACATCAGCCCGGTAGTACCCACTGCTTAGTATAGGCCTCCTTTCCTTTAGGCCCATGTATCCGGTCTTGAGCCGCTCGGATCCATGTAGTACCCACGTTTTAGTGATGTCATCGATCCATCGTGACATTGGACGGCCCGGATTTCGTCTGCCGGTTCTAGGATGATATTCAGTCAGGATTTTATTCCACCTGCCATCATAGTGTCTTGCCCAATTCCACTTTATTGATCCGACGTCTTGGACTTTAGTCCTGCGACGGATTTCAGAGTTCCGAATTCAATCTTGGAGTCTGATACCCAGCATTTTTCTGTCTATGGCCCTCTGTGCAACTCTAATTTTGTGCACAGAGAGTCCATGTCTCGGCACCGTAAGTCATGTTTGGCAGGATACACTGGTCATAGTGCTGTGGGAATGTCAGCTGTATGAAGAAGAGCGGCAACAGAGGCTGAATGACTGGAACAGGAACGAGATAGGACCAGTATACCATCAAGAGATGGTCAACTCTGCAGAAGGTTTTCGACGGTTTGCGTGCGTTTGCACACAAAAGGCGCATTGGGAAGGAGATTGATTGATGTGGAACTGCCCGAGCGCGAGTCGCTTGTGTTGTGGTGTTGCACGCCCCATTTGGGGAGAAGTGACATTGAGATGGCACACAGACACAGACTTTGTAGGGAGTGAAGAAACGCACCGGGGAAAGAGCCCTTAGCTCACCAAGTGGTGAGCGTCTCCCAAGATTCGGTCCGTATGCCGAGACGGTAGGAAGGACCATCGGCTGGTGGAGGGACTGTGGTCATAGAGACGGGTTTTCAGGCATTGTCGAATCTTTTTCAACCTCATAACATCCTCCAGCTTACCCGAATTGTATTCGCCTATTGACCTCCTGAATTTGGAGCTCCTTGTCAAAAGAAAGAATATGTCCAAGGAAAACATATTTGTCCACAGACTCCAGAGCTTCACCACCTACCATAATAGTTTGTAATGAGATGCCTGACCGGTTGGACATAACTTTTGTCTTGGACATATTCATGTTTAGACCAACTTGCAAGGAGCCATCATAAAGTTGTTGAAGTAAATCTTCAAGGTCATAAGGCGATAGCATGGCCTCATTGAAATGGGCGTGAAGCATTGCCTGCGCAGTATTTAGCCGATGAGTCAGAGAGAGAGTTTGATTCAGAGGTCAAATAAGGAAATGTGTTTCGCTGCGTGAGTGAGGGCGGAGGCCTAATCCGGGGGAAAGGTGGGTTTAAAGGTTGGCAGCGCAATTGTGACTCCACTGGTGTCGCGCGTGTCTATAGACACGCGCGCTTGCGCTAACCATCGAAGATCCATCTCCAATGGAGCGGTCCCCCGACGCAACAACATATTTCCATAGCACTGCCAACTGCAGTTTTAACTTATTTTTCAACTTTTTTTTTATTTTGAACTTATTTTTGAACGTTATTTATTTCCTCTACCCAAAGGCGGTTACCGTTTACCATCAGATGGGCCGCAAGCTCGTCTGCCTATTATAAACAAAAAAAAAAAGGTTCTCTGGAAGAAATTGCTACAAGCGTTAAGATCGCCTAATTGTACTGTCTAATCTTGTTGTATCATATTTGTATTTTGTTTTTGTGCAATAAAAAATATCTATATAACTTTTTAAGTTCATTTTTTTTATTATCTATGTCGGAGGTTTTTAAATATTAATTTATCTTTTTTAAATCAACGTGTCTCTCTAAACACTTGACATTGGCGGAATCACACGTGCGCGGGATCAAATCTATTAAAAGTAAATAGCTATTCCGATGTTTTATGAACATTTCAGCAACTGGTTGCAAACCGAATTCACTGAGGCCAGCCCGCAAAATCTCCTGGTCACTCCGAGCGTTAATCGGCGAAACGTGTCGTCTCCCGAATAGCGCTATAAATCTCTCTATACAATAACGTAATAGGCCCATGGGCAGTCTCCAAAGCGTCGGCACTTATATAAAGAGGGCCAAATGACGGGCAGTTGCTGGCGAATAGCTTGGTCTGATAACCCGCGCCATTACCGCGAGTTACTGGGAATGTATTTCAAGGGAAAAATGATAGTGTAAATTATTTTTTCCTTGTACGTTGTAAGTTGTCATAAGTTGCCATTTATAAGAATAAATAGCAACTTTTATTATTTTAGATATCACGACACGGTCGGACAGCAAAACATTTTTTTTTTACAAATCTGTAAATCTTCTTCAATCGATTCTAATCTTAATTTCTAACATCTTTGTGCAGACGAGCCGAATACGTACGAACGAATAACCTAAATAAATATATATATAATGTTTAGTTCCAGCTCATATTGTAATGCATTAAAAATACATAACCATTTACCAAACGCAATCATAAGTCAAAGTCAAAGTCAAAGTACTTATTGCCTTCATGAATGTTATACAAGATCTTATAAAACAATTCCGGTACATCATGTTACCCTTTTGGGCGTAGCATAAATTATAAATTATAAAACGCGAAATGGACCTATTTACTTTACTTATGAATTACTTCACACTTCTTATCGATACTATTGAACACTTAAATGATAGCATCACAGAGATAGTAAGTGAAACTAATATCAACACGTTTAAAAGAAAACTGAAGGAACTACTTATTGACAAATGTTATTATCGCTTAAATGATTTTCATTATAAAAATAAATACATTAACATTGAAATTAATATCATTAATCCATTTCACGTTCATAGGCTTTGCCCAAAAGGGTAAAATGAATATAAATGTGACGACCCGTTTGTAACAGTGGTAGTGAACGATGCCTCTGGTGCAAGGGTTGCGGGTTCGATCCCCGCACAGTACAAACATTTGTGTGCATGAACATATCTGTTTGTATTGGTCTGGGTGTGATCTATATATTATAAGTATGTATTTACAAAAGAAAAGTATTATATGTACATATTTGTAATCCCACTGTTGATTCTGATATCCGTAACACAGGTGCTTGAGCTACCTATCTCCGAATCAGATCAATGTATGTGATGTTGTGAAATATTTATTTATTTATTATAAATGATGTACAGGAATATAATTGTAACACTGTAGCTTCATTCAGGAATGCAATAAATTGAATTGAATACGATATAAAAATGTTAAGTGCATTGTTTACTTTAAATAACTATACTTTTGCAAAACCTACTACAGAAACTTGTATGTTAACTTTTAGCTATGCAAGAGCGTAGTTAGCTGACACAGGCATTCTTTTGTTTACGAGGTGACTACGACGACTTTTTGTAAAATGCTACTTTTTAATGAAATAAATCTTTATTTTTTTATATTTTATTTTACTTAAGAATAAATTGCAAAAGATTGCTTTAAAAATATCAACTATTTATTTTTATTATCGATTTATTGATTGATTTAGCAGTCTCATCTTAACTAGTGGTCAGATCTTTGTAATAATAATATATAACTGGATATTGTAAATATACTTTCAATATTGATGAGACTATCGGCAGCTCATGTCGAATCAAGCATTTACAAATTTCGTCGGTTTAGTAACGTGTTCACTGATCTAATCGGTAGAACAGTCATCCGGAATAATAAATAAATACATAGCTGATATTTTCTAAAGCAATCTTTTGCAATTTATTTTTAAGTAAATAGCACACTTAAAAATTTCATATCGTCTTCAGGCGGGACACGAACCCACACCTTCCACAATCCCGCCTGAACACGAGATGAAATTTTCAAGTGTATTATTTACTTAAAAATAAATAGCTGTAGATAGGTACATCAACGTGATAACCAATTCCTACAGATACGGCACAGTGATTATATACCCGAGCTATGTATTTAAAATCCGGAACATATGCTCGACCCGAAAATCGAAACCGAGACCCCGAGAACACTAGACCAATTAGGGCGTAGGAGACAGACAAACAAAATTTAGAAAATCTTTCAATTCAGTTAAAAATTAATTAAAGAGCTTACGCGTGTATACTGACAGAAAAGTTGTATAAGTATTTTTGTAAGGTTCCACATGGAATTTTTGGCTCATTCTGGCAACATGTGAGGCTGTTTTCGCCGATTTATTCTACCCGTTCCCGGCTCACATACAAATACATTAGTATATTAATTTGGCACCGATTGCTGGTACCCATATATGGTACACTTGAGTGTATTTTTTATATGGCCACAGAAGATGTTTATAGTATAAATATGGAAATAATTAGCTTTTTCTCGCGGCTTAGCTCGCATCAGAAAAAGACAAAAAGTGCCCTATGTTAAGCTACTATTCCACATGCTCATTTGTAGCATGCTTAAAAAGCATGCCGAATATGAGCATGCTTATTAAAATAAATAAAATAAATTTATTATTAACTTTTACAGGATGCAATTACAGTAAGTGTTCGAAAACAGCCACATTAGTTTAACAACTGTGTCGCAGCTATTAACGCCCACCTCCGACTAGAGGTAGTCAGCGTTCCGAAGTATTAACTTATAAAAACATTTAATTTTGTTTATATATGATTGTGTGTGTGTGTGTGTGTGTGTGTGTGTGTGTGTGTGCATGCGTGCGTGCGTGCGTGCGTGCGTGTTGGCGTGCGTGCGTGCGTGCACTCTAACATTTTCTCAGTAAGGTTTCCGTCTCCTCTCCAAATAAGTTAAGCTAAGTAACCAGTCAGTGACGCGAATCTTACATTCGCAACGTAAGCGGCTATATATTTATAATTTTGTTCACCTTATTATAAAGCTGTGGTGCGAAATAGTAATAGTGACATCTTGCTATCGCCAACCTACAAGGTTCGGTTTTGCAGATTATGTCATATCTGCTTTTATTTGCTATATTCTCTTTCTTATATAATAGGTAGGAGTGTTTGCGTAGTATAGTTTGTAAAATGTAGATTTGCCGGACAGTAAGTAACTTAGTAAGTATGTATAGCTCAATGAACTGTCGAAATTTCCATTTATAATTAGCCATCTATTAGCATGCTCAAAAATAAGCAAAGCTGTTTACACGTGCTAAAGCACTCCCCCTTCCACCCGCACTGCAGATAGCATGCTTAAAAATCAACCTATGCGATTTTTGAGCGTGCTTAAAATTAGCAACCTTTTTTTTATGATATAGTTGGCAGACAAGCAGAAAGATCACCTGATGGTAAGCGATTACCGCCGCCCATGGACACCTGCGACACCAGTGGTGTCACAAGTGGGCTGCTAGCTTTTAACCCCCCTTCCCCTGGATTGGGCCTCCGGTACCCTCACTCACGTAGCGAAAGACAGCGCATGAACGCTTCACGCCGGTTTTCTGTGAGCGTATTTCTCCGGTCGAGCCGGCCCATTCATGCCAAAGCGTGTCTACACATGCTACTTAAGGCCGGTTTCTGAATTGAGAATTAGAAGTAAAGCACGACTTGTGCACGAACTTTTAACAGTTCGGTCATACATACTCTTCTCTTCCCTGAGGGTCTCGGGGCGGAAGACTAGATAAAAAAACCCGGTTGTAAACCGTGAAAAGGAAATATTTGTTGTTATATATATATATTTTTTTGGTCAATAGGCTAACGCTTGACTACAATCGCACCTGATGGTCTAGGATGATACGCGTTTGCCTAAAAGATGCCTGGTCAGGAAAAACAGACCTCGGCAAGGAATTCCATTCCTTAGCCATCCGTATTATAAATGTGGAATCGGATAGCTTCGTGCAGATAAGGGGTAGTTCTACCACATAAGGATGAAAGCGATCGCCGCGCTTTGTCGTCGGGTGATGTATAGTTAAACGGCGTTTGGATCATCCTCATCCTAGAGTTTCAATCCCAGTTTAGTCTAAGTCTGTGGACCATGTTCCAGGATAGGGGAAGTCTAATTAGAATGGAGCCACCCATGTCTGCCATTCGCAAACCTATACATCTAGACTGCAGGTGAGCCATGCTTCGGCATGAATGGACCGACATAAAACTGCACTAATATGAAGAAGGAAAACGCCTGCGCACCACTCGGCATAACAATGCCGAGTGAGTGAGCATTCCGGACGCCCAAACGGAAGGGAGAAAGATAGTATTTATTTAAGATGACGGGTAGGGCACACTAGCGACGCCAATCGATTTCTAGCTCAATCAATCAATTTTTAGCTACTAAACCGGATCTATTTTAAACAATTTCGGGATTACAACCTCTCGGCAAACACATATACTATTTATTAAATAACCATGCACAAATGTTGGGTCCAACGCGTACGCGAAAAATTGTTTCACACGAATCAATTTTCGCGTACAAAAACCGGCTTAGTAGCTAAAAATCAAAATCGATTGGGGTTGCTAGTGTCCCCTACCCGTCACTTTAAGGTTGGCGTGTACGAGGCACTAGTGCCTCAACTAGCATCACAGGTGTCCATGGGCGGCGTCAATCGCTAACCATCAGGTGATTCATCTGCTCATCTTCGACCTATCACATACAAAACCGGGACTGGAATATTCGGACGTTATTTAAGATATAATAAACTAGTTGTTGTGAAGGTTGCGGGAATCCGTTGGATGCGGGCGGCATAGGACCGATCTGTGTGGTGAACGTTGGGGGATAGGCCTCCCCCAATGTTCACCACACAGATCGGACGGTCAAGCAGTGGACGTCTATTGGCTGAAATGATGATGATGAAACTAGTGGCCCGCCCTCACTTCGTTTTAATGACATCAGTTCCACTTTGTACCAATAGATGACGCTAGGTGTCGAATACTTCGCGTAAGCGTTTCGCGTTTTCGGATTACCTATAAACATTGCCGCTGTCTGTAGAATTTACCTCGTTATAAATAGTACACTTAGATATAGATTACGCAACGCATCTGAGATGCCTCATGTGTTGCAGATGTCCATGAGAGGTGATAATCACCTTTTTTTTTTTTCTTCTCGCTGGGGAATGCCGCCGGCCCGTAGTGCAATGGCCGACGTCGCCGCCTAGTGGCGGCGCCTTATGCATAACCTCCTGCTGGGGAGCAGGAGGGTTATGTCGGGCTCTCCTCTGGCGGGGGCTTCTCCTAACGAGAAGCCGGCCAGAGGCATACCGACTAAACCCCAGCGGTTTTCCCTCATCGCCCTTAAATGGGAAGGCGTCGTGGGCTGTAGGACGAACCTATTACCCATACGGGCGCCACTACCCTCCCCGAGCGGTGATAATCACCTACCATCAGGTGAGGCTTCTGCTCGTTTGTCCGCCATAAAGTAAAAAAACCCGCAAGATTATTAACGTATTCTAGTTACATTTCCTGAAGCTGAATATTTTAATCTAATTTATTAAGAAACTAATCACAAAAAGTATTTCTCTGTGACCTAGATCGAAGATGCTGTAAAGGTATATTTAATAACCTAGTATTTTCCAGGAAAATTGCCAATCTTTTAGAATTAATTAAAGCCAGGCGAGAACACATGTTTACCGGAGAAGCGAAGCGTTCAAATTTTACGATAATTAAGTTACAAGCAAATTTGTTAATTAATACAGATATTTATAAAAGAAAATCGTGTTAGTAACACGTCCTAGATAGGCTCTTTTGGCTGCACGATCCTCTCCCATCCTCTCCACGTGTCCGAGCCAGCGCAGTCGGGATGATGTTATTTCCCCGATGATGTTCGGCTCGGCTATCAGGTCTTCGATCTCCTGGTTGAACCTGTGCCTCTAGCACCCATCTTCTCCTTTGGTTGGTCCCAGAATCTTTCGGAGTATCTTCCGTTCCGTCAACAGCAGTTGAGCTCCTTCAGTGTTAGTGTCCAAGTTTCACACCCATACATTAAGATTGGTCTAATGACGACCAATGGGGCGACGTCCAGTGGGTCGTCCGAGATACCGCTGGAGGGACGAAGTCGCCAAGGACCTCAAAGCACTCAACGTGCACGATTGGGCAACAATGGCACAGGACCGCAAAAAATGGCGAACTTTGACGTCGGAGGCCAAGACCCACTTTGGATCGCTGAGCCAGTGTAGTAAGTAAGTGTTAGTAACACTGCTTATGCTTAAAAAGGGCTGGGTCAATTTAGTTGAAAATTGGTGGAGATATAGCTTAGAACCAGAACGGACATAAAATTTATATTTTAGACTCTTAAAAAATAACAGATTCCAGTGGGTCGAACAAAGCGATATTTTATGACATAGGTGGCAGACGAGCCGACGGATCACCTGATGGTAAGCGATTGCCGCCGTCCATCGACACCCGCGACACCAGTTACTATATTTTAACAGATAAACCATGTTTTTGTGTATGAATTCATACAACATCTTATTATATGCATTGACCTCGATCCGTGCATTTGTGTTACGGATATATAAGGCAACAGAGGAAATACAAATTTAGTACTAAAATACATTAGGACCAACACTAAGGGCCAATTTTTTGATCCGTAGTTAAACTGAACTAATGGGTTAAAAAAGTAACCAATGGTCAAATATTCACAAAATGTGTTTTTGAACAATAATTCAATAGTTACAGTATTACGAGGAATTACGTCACTTTTACGCTGTCACTTTGTCTATTGGTTCGACAGTTAACTATAGTTAATTTAACCAAAAGGTAACTGTAGATAAAAAAAACGGATTTAAGCAAACGAGTGTTTATCACACCAATGTTTAGCTAGAGTGAGAATCGAACCCACGACCTTCGGCGTATAAAAATACGTAACGCTGATAAGACAAGATTTGATCATTTGACCCACAATGTAAGAGGCGATTAAACTAAATATCTATGTCACCGGAAAATAACAAAAGCCGTGAATGTATAAAATTTCCAAGGAAAATCAACATACGAAAGATAAATTGTATTTTCGTTGATTAACTTACCGAATGCATTCGTAAAATTTCCGAGTTGTAGTAAAACTAGAAATTTCAAAAGTTAAAAACGTTAATGGTTCGGAAGTCCTCGAAATCGATTCCATAAATCTACTTGAAGGTGAATTTAAAGTTCTCAATGATAAATTACAGTGGGATGCTGGAATAAGATTCATCGGTACCTATGAATCCTTACTATAATATTATAAATCCGAAAGTAACTCTGTCTGTCTGTCTGTCTGTCTGTCTGTCTGTCTGTCTGTCTGCTACTCTTTCACGCCAAAACTACTCAACGGATTTAAATGAAATTTGGTATACAGAAATCTAGACCCTGAGAAAGAACATAGGCTACTTTTTATTGCGAAAAGGGGGTTGTAAGGGGTTGAAAGGGGGGTTAAAAGTTACTTTTCCACGCGGACGAAGTCGCGGGCGGCCGCTAGTCTTACTATATATAAAAATACTGCATAAGGGATGATTCTTTTACGCTTAAAACTTTTTCTTAGAATCGCACTTATTGGTTTTGAACTTCTCAGTGATATAAATACTAGTAGCCCGCCCTCACTTCGTTTCAATAGTTCCACTTCACACCAATAGATGTCGTTAGGTGTCGATTACATCGCGCTAGCGTTTCGTGTTTTTGGATTAGCTTTAAGCGTTGCCGCTGTCTTGATAAACAGTAAAGATTTTAAAGTCATCATGATGATCATCATCCTATCATAAAGCTTGGACCCAGATCCAGGCAACTTAAATAAGCGAATTTGGTCTAACCTTTGCAACTTAAGGCGAGAAATAAGACCATATAAGTCCTAGTCTGGTTACACGTTCAGAACTTTCCAAGACGGGTAGGTATTTTGCTCACTCCATACTTGTTATATGTAGTTAATGTATACCGTGGGAGAGCCACACTTCAGCATGAATGGGCCGGCTCGACCGGAGTGATACCACGGCTTCACAGAAAAGCGGCGTGAAGCAGCACTGTGAAAAGTAAAAGAAGAAAAATGACCTCCAGCCGCCTGACCATATTAGCAATTTTAAAAAGTAAGGGAGTGAAACCAGAGGTCCAGAAAGTATGGGGAATTGTATTATAGCAAATAATATAATTGATTTCTGATACTTATTTTATTGTCTCCCTGAATGATTCTCGAAGATGACCGTTCTAAACAGCCGTAAAGAATAGGGTATATGACTAAGCTCAAGATTTTACAAAATATAAATATTTTATCAAAATATAGGTCAATATGTGCCAATGGCAAAAATTCTCAATTAAAAATTTAACGTCTAGCCGGTTTTATGGTCATTCAAAGATTCATGGGCAAGTCCATTTTAAAAGTATGAAATTATTAAAAAATAATTATACCATTGAATAATCCATACAATTTGCACCAACTATTATAATAGAACCATTGACATAAACGAAACATTTGATATAGCTACCATACAAAATTCAAATGAAATGCATACAAAATACTGTCGTGTGACGTCACATCTTAGTAGCCATTTGTATGGAGCGTTTTGGGTTTGCCCAAAATAATGTGATTTTAAAGTTGTGATATCTCAGGTAGTTTAAATGAGAATCAAGTGATTCTTTCAACGATGTTTCTATCATTGAGAGGTCTTTTGATTGCAAAAATAAAAAAAAAATAGTCATATACCGTATTGGTCGGTTTCCTCTAGATAGCGCTAGTACTGCCTAGCCGACTGATGCCTCTATGTCAGTTAAGTTACTCTATAACATGAAATGTATAGTCGGAGAATCTGTCGCATAACCAACTGAAGAGCAAAAATCGCTTGAAGCTTGCATAGTGTTTTGTTTGAAATTACATCATTTTCGTTTCTTGCGTGCAAGCGATTTTCGTTTTAAAGTGGTTAAGCACCAGAGTCCCCAACCGTACATACAGAACCGTATAGTAAAACACAATAAATACTTCCTCGCATCATGATCTGGCTATCAGTAAACATTGAGTGATTACGGACCAAACGATATCCCACCGCAATCATAACATAGTGCTTCTGTAAACAAGATGTTTGTGTCCATTTATGTTTGAATTTCACAATATTTCATTTACATTCATCGTCTGTTTTAATACGCTGTGTATTTGTTGTATAAGGTTTGTATTTGTGTATGGACTATGTTACAATTAAAGTTATTGGTTTGTCAATAAAATTAAGAGAATGTATTGTTTGTGAATGTTAATATAAATTTGAAATGTTTTTATTTTAACTTGCATTTGAAATCAGTATTTTAATATTTTACTGTTAGTTTTCGATACAGAATTATAAAAAGACTAATTCTATGGTTTCAGACATATAATTATTAGGTACGTTTTAGCCATGACGGCCCGACCTTGGTAACTAATAAAAACTGAAGTCACCATAACCAAAACTATATAGCCGCTGGTTGTTTTTCTTACCTATGTCACAGATTATATTCAGCCTGTGTTGGGGGCACGAGAAAAACTTTCAGCTTTTATAAAATTGATGAATAAAACGCAAGGATAACTGAAATCTATATTAGAGTTTAACTAAATACAGTAATATACTTAGGTACGAGCGCGTGAAAGATGACAGTATTTGACAGACAGGAACAGCACGTTTTAGGCGGGAGATTTGTCGCTACGATGTGGTTGCGTTCATATCCATCTAAAAAAATAACGAAAGTTGGCCGTCGTAGTCTCCTAGATGGTGTGGTGGCGTGGTTTTATCAGATATTTCTCTATATAAACTGTGGGTCATCAACACTTCATGTAAAATTTCATGATAATACCAAAACTGTAATCACCCTATACCTAGGTTTTGATTACCTAGGGCGCATTAAAATGTATATACTATTTACATAGAGTTAAACCTACAGCCAGTGGCAACGCTTATACGTATCCGAAAACACGAAACGCTTACGCGATGTCATCGACACCTAGCGCCATCTGTTGGTAATGGAACAAATATCCCCAAAAAAGTGAAAGCGAGCTACTAGTATTGGATAAATGGATATATATTTTTATTGCGTTAATATCTTTCACAATTTTTAGAGTCGCTGACCTGAAACGTGATATTGTTATTAATTTCAAGCTTGATAGCTTTGCGTGCTACGGAGGAAATAGGGCATGAAAAATGGACAACAATATGGTCTAATAAGGGTTGCGTGGATTTCTTTTGAGTACCGGAGCCAAAAAAAAAACACCTTTGCTTTATTTTATCGTCACTTTCATCGTTTCAGTCTCAAACAAAAATGGTTCATCTAACACACGAGCAAAAACAGTTCTACAAAGACAACGGCTACATCATTCTGAAGAATGTAATTCCTGAAGATGAATTGGCGCTTATAAGCGAGGAATATGACAGTTTATTTGCGAGGAAGAACCCGGCTAAGATGGAGAGCTCCTGGGTTGGCAGCGACGAGAATGACAGGAAGAGTGATAGTCAGTTAACGGTGAGTCCAAAAAGTGTCATACGAGTACAAGCACCATCGCACTCACATCCGAAGAACACCTCCGCCGCAGTACGCTCGGCGAACCATTCTACCAGGGTCATTTCACAAAGTTTTTTTTTCTTTAGTATGGGAGAAATAGTTCAGCGGCTTTTGTTGGATGGGGCTTGTAAAAAGCAGATGTAGCTTTAAAAAGTAATCAAGCAGATGGTTCGGCGTTGTTTCAGTAGATGTCACTAAGCATTTTTACATCGCGCTAGTAAAACGTGTTTCCGCACAAAGCATTATAAAAAAGTACGTGAAATATTCGAGAACCTAAAGGTATTGGGATTGGGATTTTGTTATATAGCAAGACTGATTCTCGAAGGCGGCCGTTCTACAGTCGTTGAGTATTGGTCGGTTTCCTCTAGATGGCGCTAGCACTGGCTAGCCGACTGAAGTCTCTATCTCCGTATATATAAGTTACTCTATGGACCGTACTACTTAATAACCCGCTATGACGTATGAGAAGCGGAATTCGTACATTTTTTCTTAGGTGCTGCTGTCTCTTTCATTCGGCTAACAGCGGAGGTGTAGGTACTATGGGCCTCAATGAGTCATTTTCAGTTGCACCCAAAGCTTCGGGTCACAAAATATATATACGCTTTCTAGTGATAAATGTACGTTTGTATGTCGTAGAGGAAGGAACCAGCACAGGCTCGGCCTAGTTTAGGTGCTAGTGAAATGTACACTGTCACAAAGATAAATTAATAAGATATGTATAATCAAAAAAAAGTTTTGAAAATATTTCGTAGTTTAAGTAGTGTCAACAGTTCTACTCCCCACTCGCGCACGAACTTCACGCATGTTTACATCCTACGATGCCGAGCGCGCTGCGCTTGCGCCTTGCTATGCGGGTAGATACATGTTTAATTAAGATAAAGATAAAAAATTCTTTATTCAATTTAGGTCCACACAGAACACTTATGAATGTCAAAATAGTACATATTATCTACCGCTGGTTCGGAATGTCGATTTCTACTGAGAAGACACCAGACAATTGTTTAAATTATTTAAGATTTGTGTACTAGTTTTATGTTATGCTTATTTGATCCAAATAAATATTTTCATTTTCAATATTTTCATTTCATAGACAAAAAACGCCGGCTTGGTACTTCTCGTGGTGCTAACCAGAGAGCCTAATTTAAAGCAGACGTTACGACAGAATCGGAGTTTCACACGCACTGTGTGTCTCCTTTGTTTGGTTGCGACAGGTATATTCTCGTTCGTTACGGGACGGCTTTAGATTAAGCCACCAGGCTACAACACATACGCTGAAACTGCTGCATCGTGAGAAACTTTACACACACTTATCCATTTACTTTCAATACTCGTACAGCTATAACCCATGTTTGTTTACGTCTATTTATTATACTACATATATGAGTAATACTTGTTTAACATCTATCCATATTATACTTGTCTACTTTTATTTAGTTAGTTTGAGTTGTTACTGCGGTGCCGTCGCGCATCTCTCAGTACTAGCAATGGTTGAAAATCGGTGGTTTACTCTACGTGGCATAGGCTCAACCATTTTGCACCACTACTGTGTAGCAGTAGTGCAAAATGGCACCCAGATCAAAATACCAGATCATAATAAGGACCCAGAACAGAACCCAGATCATAATAAGGCATGTGTGTACATGCCTTATTATGATCTGGGTTTTGTACGAGTACTAACGTCTATATTGCTCTGAATGTTTGCTTTTTGATACGAAGAAACGTTTTATCTATCTATCATGTACCTATGTGTGTGAGTACAGTGATCTCGATGTGGTTCGGCATGTGACAGAGACAGACTAAAAGGACTAGATACATGTTACAATAGCGCGTTGGCAGGTTAACGAACTCTTTGATATCAATGTCGGCTGGGGCCGACCTTCTGTGTCTATGGGGTATGCTTGGACCGTTACTGGGAGAGCCACGCTTCGGCATGAATGGGCCGGCTCGACTGGAGTGATACCACGGCCTCACAGAAAACCGGCGTGAAGCAGCAATGTGCTGTGTTTCGCTGCATGAGTGAGGGCACAGGAGGCCCAATCTAGGGGAAGGGGGCTTAAAGCTTGGCAGCGCACTTATGACTCCACTGATATCACTTTGGGCGACGGCAATCGCTTGCCATCAGGTGATCCGTCTGCTCATCTGCCACCTATCACATAAAAAAATCATGTTCCAGATTTTATCAAGCCACATTGAAGTGATCAACGTTTCACCTGGGTACCTACTCCTTAGACAGGGAGTCAGACAAAGTGGTTCCACTTTTATTACCATTAACCGTTATACAATAGTTACGAGGTCGTAGAGAAAGCCTACAAAACAAATGGAGAAAATATACTCCGAAATGTTTACAAGTCAATACGGGTAAATTCTTCCACAAATACCTCCCGAGGGAACAGCAAAGGTTTCAGGAAGCGATTGGTCGGGGACGGCGCAGAACCTCGCTTGATATTAGTTCCCGAGGCTAAAGCTTTTGTTACCAACCATAACATTGCGTGGTTTTCAGAGCAGGGAATTTATGAATAAATAAAAAAACATTTATTCGTGATATAGCGTAGCATACGCTATACAAAACACTTAGTAGATAAAACGGAACGTAATAAGCCGTATCTGAATGTTTGACCAATCAGAGCACTGCTTACTGACGCTCCGACGGGTCCGACTCTACGGCCTTATAAGGCAATAGCCAAAAGCTAACGGTGATCTGCTCCTCCCTCCTTACCGTCGCATAAAACGATTGACGGGAGCGCCCACCTCATTCGACTCTCAACTACGAGCTGTTAGGAGGAAACAGAGAATTGGTTTTTTAAAAAAAGTTAATTTATTTTATTTTGATTTTGACCAGTTAATTTTACAGAGATTTTCTAGGCAAGTGTCGCGGAGCGCGGATAGCGTCGAACTGACTGACTGAAATTAGAAAACATACTCAAGTAGTATAGTCATCTAATGACAAAGGCAGTATTGCACTTTTATATACTAAGAACATATATAACAGCCCCCAAGGTTAAAATTAAACTTTACTTAAAAGTGAAGTTTAAGTTCAGAGTAAAACTATGTAGGTCTAATGCGGGCTGCTACCTTTGGCGATTCAATAATTTCTAACTCTATGTCATTATTTTTGGCAATGCCTTGATGCCTTGTTATAGATACTCTTCGACATTTGCCTTTACAATTTTTATAAAATAAAAAGGATGTTATTAATATAATTATGATCAAGATACAAACAGTTGCGCTTGAGTAATATTGACCATATAGAACAATATGAGGCTTTTCAATGATTTTATCCAGATTTTTAATAATTTTATCTGAGGCTTTATTATATTCCATGGAAATAGAGTTAAGGTTAATATTATGTAATTTTAAATTTGGTAAACTGATTTTAATATTATTTAATTTAGTAAAGTCGCAACATTTGTCATTTAGTAAGTCGAATGTCGAATTAACGATTTGTATCTCGATAATTTTAGTATATTTAGGAATTAGTATTAAATCTTTATAATAGGCTATACAGTCAATAGGGAGATGCAGAATGCCAGTACCTAAAATATTGATCTCGCTATCTCCTGATTTTTGACACGTTACAGCTAATTTGGATTTTTCGGAAATAACATAAATCCATTTGTTGTTACTAAGTCTTTGCCAAATTTCTATGTCACCATAAAAGAAATTAATTTCACATTTTTTTGGTACAGAGTTCAAGGCTTTAGATATTATTTCGGATTCACAAATCGCATTTGCAGATGTAGAATAAACATTAATAAATTCACACAAATAAAACATATCATAAACTCTCTTACAGCTATTTAGGCTATCAAGTTTACAATACAAAGACCTATCTCTAGTTATACCTATATATTTCGTCGATGGAATAATGGTTGTATAAGTTCTATTTTCGAATTTGTTTAACATCGGAAATGGGATACAATTATATAAACTAAATTCATTGGAGGTCACTAAGGGAACTTTTAAGACAAATACAATTTTGTTATTACTATAGAAAGTAGCTAATTCGGATATATTTAGTAACACATATATATTTTCTAAAGACAGGCTAACAGGAAATTGTCTAAAATTTGGTAAAAATCTATAATTGTCAACTAATTCAGAAAAAAGTTGTTTTGGTGTTATAATCGAAGGATGTAAAATATTAGATTTACTAAACATTATTCCATTTACAATATCTTCTAACTTAAATGATAGGGTTAGTAAACTACTCTCTAACATATTAAACATTTCGTTGAAATTTGATTTAATTTCAATTTTATTAGTAAGCAGAGTTAAATTCTTCAAATTATTTGATAAATTTTCAACAGCGCTATTTAATCTCAATTCATTGTTTCCAATATCATTAATAATATTTTTATAAGAAGAAAGTGTAGATTTTGTTACCAAAATATTCTCTTTCATTAATTCTGATATTTTAATTTGATCATTTTCCACAGATTGAATGGCGCTGCTATATTTAATAGCATCGTCTTCGTTCATAGTTCCAAATAAGTGTTTAAAGACAGTACCTACGATGCCAAACCAAGCTGACCTTTTTGACCTAAATTCTATAAGATGCGAAATTGATTCAAAGTCTCTTATTAAGTCATAATAACGAACAGATAAAGGTTGTAATAAGTTATGACACTCTAACTCATTGAATGCGTTACTTTGTTTACACAAGTACCGTAGGGTGCCTATCACACCGTTCAGATTTTCTAGGTGCGGTTTAATAAATGAAATATCTGTAGGAATAACTATGTTTAGGTGACCATCGATTAATTTCAATAAGCCAATGGGGTCAAAATGGATACCTGGACTTTTTGTAGCTGGTTGAATGAAGTTACCGCTCACTACAGTCACGAAACTGAAATAAAATTGGTTTAATGTAGAACTAGTTAGAACTATACTTCTTCTTTTTTTTGATTAAGTGGGACTTATTATTTTTTAGTCACCACCGCGACGTGCTAGTTTGACCTGATCGAAGTGATGGGTCACGTGACGCCTATTTATGAGTAAAGTTAGGCTGTTTCTACCATTTATCTTAACAACCTTATAGGGTCCCTTCCAAATTGGCGATAACGCTTTTCGGAGCCTGAGGTGGTTTTTCAGGAATACATAGTCACCAACTTTATAGTTTACAGGTTTTGAATGGGAGTCGTAGTAGGCTTTTGATGATTGTTTAGATCTGTTAATATTTTCTATGGCTTTAGACCTGGTAAATTGGAGTCGATGTTTCAGCATTTTTACGTAATCAGAATATGTAGCATCAGAGGCAGAAGTTTCATAGATGGAATTTGGAAGATATGGTTTATGACCAAAGAGAAGTTCGTAAGGGGAATAATTAGTCGTGGAGTGAATAGCAGTATTATATGCTAACATAGCGGTATATACATACCGGGGCCAATTGGACTGAGATTCGTCAACGTAGGACTTTAAATATTCTTTAAGGGTTGAGTGGCTACGTTCTAACGCGCCTTGGGTCTGGGGGTGGTAAGGAGATGACCACAGCTGTTTTATTTTTAGAAAAGAACAAGTTTGTTTGAATAGTTCTGCCGTGAAGTTGGTACCTTGGTCAGTGAGAATACACTTAGGTATACCGAAGAGGGATATGAAGTGGATGAGGCAGTCACTGGTCTCTTCAGCAGTTGTACTTCTTATGGGATAAGCTGTAGAATATTTTGTCATATCATCTTGAAGGGTTAAGATATATTTTAATTTAGCAGTTCCAGATTCGGGGAGAGGTCCAACAATGTCTAGAGAAAGTCTTTCAAAAGGGACAGTGGAGGTGCTAGTTATTTGCATAGGGGCTCTATTTATTTGACGAAGAGCTTTATTAGTTTGGCAGGACATGCATTTCTTTACATAATTTTCTATATCACTGCGCATATTCTTCCAGTAAAATTGTTCACGGATTTTATTAAACATTCTGTTTGATCCCAGATGACCAGCTATTGGTACATCGTGGTTTTCTTTAAGTATCTTGTGTATTTCACTTGGACTAGGATAATATATTTTATTTCTGTAAATATGAATTTCTATTCCGGTATTGTCAAATAAGTAGGCTAACATATTATACAATTTTGAATAAATGTGTCGATCAAATGGGTTTTTGAAATCAGTGATGCTGATTAATTTTTCTTCATTTAAATTAGATATTAAGTGATTTCTGAAAGTTTTAAGTGTTTCAAATATATCAGAGTAACTACAGTCATCAAAGTGGTGTACCTTTGTAAATAAAAAGAAATAAGTTTTGTCATTGTATGAAAGAGATTTGTAAGAATGTAACGTTTTTTCAGACTGTATAAAGGATTGTGAGTCAGGACAATTTGATAGTATATCTTGTACATAGGGAATAGACTCATCGAGATCAAGAGAGGTTGGGATTACAATTATTTTATTTCGAGTTTTCAATAAGTTGTCATTATGTTCTATTATTGGAGTGTTACAGGAAGCATTTGACTTTAGGAATTTGGAATAGTTATCATTTATTTCAGGTAAGACTTTAGGCGAATGATTTTGATTTATTTCAGGATCTACTCGACTTGTAGAGGGTTGCGGATTTTGAAGGTAAGGGTTAGGTTTATTTTTATTTTCAGGGATCGAGACCGAAGGAGGTTGAACGTCAGTAGATTTCATTGACTTAGGAGGAGATGCAGAGTTAGGATTCAAGAGATTATCATTTTCCAGGAGATCCGTAATAGATATATCATCGAGGTTCATTTGATCTATGTCAGAAATTGGGATACCTAAATCATCTAAGGTAAGAGGACTAAAGGGAGAAAGTAGGGCGTTGTCATTACTAGGATTTTCAGGTGCTGGAGGGACTGGATTAGCAGAAGTTGGAGAATCGGTAAGTTTTTCAGGATTTTCATTTGTTATAGGATTCACAGGATATCGCGAGAGGGCATCGGCTGCAGAATTTAATTTTCCTTTTCTATAAATAATTTCGTATTCGAACTCTTCTAACTGTAGACGCCATCGTTGCATTTTACTGCTAGGGTCGGTATGATTGAAGAGCCATTTTAAAGGACGATGATCAGTTACTATATAGAATTTTCTACCAAAAAGATAGGGACGGAAGTTTTTACAACCAAAGATTATTGCCAAAAGTTCTTTTTCTGTTGTACTGTAATTGATCTCATTTTTGTTTAAGGTTCTGGAAGAATAAGCTATAGGATTGTCTTTTCCAATCGGACCTTGGGAAAGGATTGCGGAAATAGCGTAATTGGACGCATCACAGGTAAGGGTAAAGGGTTTTGTAAAATCAGGATAAGTGAGAACGGGGGCAGATATTAATTTATCTTTAAGGCTTTCAAAAGAGAGCTGCTGTTCATTTGACCAAATAAACGGGACATCCTTCTTTAAAAGAGAGGTAAGAGGTTTGGACAATTTGGAAAAATCGGGAATAAATCTTCTATAATATGATATGAGACCTAAGAAAGATTTTATATCTTTAGGACATTTTGGGACTGGAAATTGTTGAACGGATTTGATTTTATTAGGATCAGGTTTAAGGCCATTTTCAGTTATAACATGACCTAAATAACCGACTTCTTTTCTCAAAAATTCACATTTGTCGGGCTGTAACTTGAGGTTGAAAAATCTGAGTTTTTGAAAAACTGCGGAAAGGTTTTCGATGTGGGATTTTAAATCGTGTGAGTAGATTACTACATCGTCAAGGTAAACAAAGCACCTTTCACCTTGAAGACCAGTTAAAACATTATTCATTAAGCGTTGGAAAGTGGACGGGGCATTTTTTAAGCCAAAGGGCATGCGACAAAATTCAAATTGACCTTGTGGGACGCTAAATGCTGTCTTGCAAGAATCCTGGGGTATCATTTTTATTTGATGGAACCCTGACGCGAGATCAAGGGTTGAGAAGTACTTAGATTTACCTAATTGGTCTAAAATTTCGGTGATGTTCGGAATCGGATAAGTTTTGCCAATTGTAATATCATTCAGTTTTCGATAATCGATTACAATGCGCCATTTCTTTTGGCCAGAAGCATCGATTTTC
The DNA here is from genome assembly GCA_019059595.1 of Marasmia exigua. Classification (NCBI taxonomy): domain Eukaryota; kingdom Metazoa; phylum Arthropoda; class Insecta; order Lepidoptera; family Crambidae; genus Marasmia; species Marasmia exigua. The sequence goes on along the minus strand of CM032477.1, from coordinate 2,514,212 downwards.
TTTGGAACTATCCAAATTGGAGAAGACCAGGGAGATAAAGAAAGTTGGATTATATTTAGTTCAAGCATTTTGTCAATTTGTGCTTTTACTTCTTGCTTGTGGACTTCAGGGAATCTATACGACTTTACGTTAATTGGTTGCTCAGAAGTAGTCCGAATTTGATGTGTAATAGCATCAGTTGAAGTTAGTTGATCACCAGGGAGGTGAAAGATATCTGAGTATTTGGAGCATACATCACGTAAGACTTCAGATTCTTCGGAATTTAAATGAGAAGTTCGCAAGAGATTTAGGACTTCTTTAGTTCTATTAAGGCAAGTTGGTTCATTTATATTATTATAATTATAAGTATGTTTTTCTATAGGGTATAAGGTAAGTTGGAGGTTTGAATTTAAGTTAACAGGTTTTTCAGAAGTATTTAGTATTGTAAGATTTATTCTATTATTTTCTTTTACTTTTACAACACAATTTGCTATCAAAAGAGAGTCAGTAAGATGTTCGTCAAGAATCATTCCTTCTTTAATTTCAGGATTTCGAACAGAGCATTCCACTAAAATTTCAGAACGAGGCGGGATGTAATAAACAGGATCATTAAAGATAAGTTTTATTTTATTCTTGTCAATGTTAAATATATTACGATTGTAATCAATGTAACATTGGTAATGAGTCATTAAATTGTTACCAATTATTCCGTCGTAAGGTAAATTAATTTTATCTACAACGTGAAAATTGTAAGGAATAGATTCTCTTCCTAGAATAAGATTCATATCAAAATCACCAAGAGTAGGGACGGCTTCCATATCATTATCTATACCTTTTAATTTTAATATATTATCTTTTTTGAGTTTCAGGTGCGGGCATTGTATTGAAGACTTTTTAATGAGGCAGATTGAAGATCCAGTGTCTACAAGAAAGGTAAGTGGTTCATCAGAAATAGAAGTTTTGAGGAGAACATGAGGTAAGGATAATTTAGATGTATTACATTTTATCTCATAAATCTTATCAATCTTTTTTACAGTTAAGTCATTCAGAGGATTTTTATGGACTCTTTGATTGCAGTCCTTTGAAATAGTAGAGTCAGAGGAAACAGAGGGCTTATGGACTTTCTGTGTATAGTCCTTTGAAATAGTAGAGTTAGAGGAAACAGAGGGTTTATAAACTTTCTGTTTGCATTCTTTCAAAACAGTAGAATCAGAGGATACAGAGGGTTTATGGACTTTCTGTTTACAGTCCTTCGAAATAGTAGAATCAGAGGATACAGAGGGTTTATGGACTTTCTGTTTACAGTCCTTTGAGATAGTAGAATCAGAGGATACAGAGGATTTATGGACTTTCTGTTTACAGTCCTTTGAAATAGTAGAATCAGAGGATACAGAGGATTTCAGAATGGTGCCATTAGAATTAATATGAGATGGAATTTCGGACTCGACGCGACACCGTTGGGAGTCCGTTACTCGTTTAAATCTTCATTTTCTTCCATACAATAATTTTCTTCTTGGGTATCGTAATTATCTTGGGCTTGGTATTCTGGTTCAAATCCAGAATCAAGTGCCTGATTATGATCATTGTTATGATCATCGTTTACGAAGTGAACTCGAATGTTACGACCATTGAAAGGTTTTCGATTGAAGCTGCTTTGAGGTCGCTGCTGAAATTGATTTGAAGTTGGACGTTGGGGATATTGAGTTGAAGTTGGACGTTGAGGATATTGTATTGGTTTAGTCGGAAATTGGGAAGGCTGACGCCTGATGTTGTAAGAATTATTATATTCGCGTTTTTTACAGTTTTCAATAGTATGGCCTTGATTTTTACAATACCGACAGATCGGTACTTGAAATTGATTGGATGATGACGTATTGAGATTATGTACGGGTCTGAAATTTGGCTTGAATTGAGTAGGACGCTGCGACATCGAAACATTTTGTGAAGACGGCGTATGACGTTTATACATAAGTTTTTGAATTTTTTCTTCGGCTGTTGCGAAATCTATAGCACTGTTTAAGTTTTGTGGATTCTTTCCACGGACTAAATTGGAAATGCTAGGCTTAAGGCCCAGTAAGAACGTGTGTAGGGCTAAGTCGTCCATAGCTGCAAGACGACCTACTAACTCTGATTTCTTTTTATTTGACAACGTAATTTCTGTGATTAATTTTGACAGACATGTCTCAACTCTGAGTGCAAATTGACTGACCATTTCTTGAGGAAGTTGATGACAGTCTTGAAGATCTGAAAGAAGATGCGCATAATGTTTTGTTTCGCCGAATCGACTTTTCAAAAATTCACTAAGTTGTTCCCAATCATCAAAGTCTTTAATGGAACAGGCTATCTCAGCTTTACCTAGTAGCTGGGATTGGATAAATTTCAACAAAATCGGCCTTTGAGATGAAGTGGCTAAATCTATAGCACTTTGACATATGGATAAAAATGAGCTTAGTTTATCTCTAGAGCCATCAAAAGGCTTTATGAATTTGAATAATGTTCCGATAGAGATTGATTCCATTTCTTTCTCACCTTTTACAGACATTTCAAATAATTAAAATAACTTTCAATTCGAATGAAATAAAAAGTTGTAACGGTGTAATAGACGGACACTGTAGGTAACTTACAGCGGATCAAGTTTCAGCTTGTGTTATAAAAGGTTTGTGAGAATACAATTTGTTATTCACGATAGATAGAACGTGTTATGATGATGATGGATATTATCGTGAGAACTTAATGTAAACAAACTCGATATTAATACTGACTGATATTAAGCACGGATATTAATAACTATGAACTTCGGATTAAAATAAAAGTTGTCTGACTTACAGTAGGATTATGATTTTCATGATTATGAATCTTCTTTTCAGGACACAGGGGGACGTTCTACTTTTCAGGATACACAGGGGCGATCTTCTTTCCAGGACACAGAGGGGCAGTTTTCTTTCCAGGGCACAGAGGGGCGATTTTCTTTCCAGGATACAGAGGGTCGATCTTCTTTCAAGGAGACAGAGGACGTTCTTCTTTCAGGGACACAGAGGGGCGATCTTCTTTCTAGGACACAGAGGACGTTCTTCTTTCAGGGACACAGAGGGGCGATCTTCTTTCTAGGTACACAGAGGGCGTTCTTCTTTCAGGGACACAGAGGGGCGATCTTCTTTCAAGGACGCAGAGGACGTTCTTCATTCATAGACACAGAGAGGCGATCTTCTTTCAAGAACACAGAGGACGTTCTTCTTTCAGAGACACAGTGGAGCAATCTTCTTTCAAGGACACAGAGGACGTTCTTCTTTCAGGAACACAGAGTGGTGATCTTCTTTCAAGGACACAGAGGATGTTCTTCTTTTCAGGTCACTGAGGACGTTCTTCTTTTTAGGACACAGAGGCACGGCACAGAGTTTTTAGAATACCGAGGAAACAGAGTTCGAGTTCGACACCGCGAGGAAATTGAATAATGACACTTCACTTTTGATTCAGAGTCCGAGGAAGTTTAGAAACGGAGACGAGTCCAGGGATACCAGCGGTTGTTATCCCTTTACGCTGCCACCAAATTGTTAGGAGGAAACAGAGAATTGGTTTTTTAAAAAAAGTTAATTTATTTTATTTTGATTTTGACCAGTTAATTTTACAGAGATTTTCTAGGCAAGTGTCGCGGAGCGCGGATAGCGTCGAACTGACTGACTGAAATTAGAAAACATACTCAAGTAGTATAGTCATCTAATGACAAAGGCAGTATTGCACTTTTATATACTAAGAACATATATAACAGAGCGCAACTTACTGTGAATCGAATTTATCTGCAGTTCGGACATCTTTGCTAACTTTTAGACTTCAGGTCGTGTTAGTGCCTGTTCTGCTGTAAATCTTCCAGAAAAAAACCGCTGGATATCAAGTGAGTACTCATTGACACAGTGACACAATTAGGTACACGACACACAACTCAAATATTTAAGTTACACCTTTTCCTGCTTTGCATTCTGTATGTACTAATTGAAACTTATTTCCAGCTTATTAATTTGCCCTTAGAGCCCTCTTTTCTTGTAAAATACTCTTAAGCTTAATCCTTAAACAATTGCCTAAATCTTTTCCTATTTGTGAATTCTATCAAAGCCTTAAGCTATAACGCGTTACTTTGACGTGGCTTGTCTATATACTTATCTTAAAGCTTAGCTTAACTTAACTTTGCGCTATAACTATTCGTTGTGCGGTCTGCGTCGGGTTATTAAATCTTAGACTCCTAATCGTAGGATCCCTGACGCAGACCGAACAACCAGACCCTGGCTACTGGTGAAAAGGCTAGTTCGTTCAATTTCAGATGCGAGTCTTCTTGGAGGAGACTTCTGGAACGAGCTTTCTCGGTCGAGTCTACTTGGACCCCTCCAGCCACATTGGCAACTAAGATTCACAACCAGTTGCCGAAGAAGAACTAACATTCGACGACCCCTCAGAACACCTATTTTATTGCCGGGCTCCTTCTCCTTCCCTGGACTCATCTGTAAGAAGACCTACGCCTGCCGCGACGTCCTATTGTGCTCAGGGGAGTCTTAGTTAGTGAGGAGTCTACTTAGTGTGTACTCAATAGAACCCACATTCTTCTCTTCTCTTTTCTTTGAAATATAGTTTGTCGGTGAAAGAACTTCTTTTATTTCACCACAAACCCTTAACTCGGAGTATCTCTGAAGGACCGCATCAGAAATGATGTAATCCGACAGCGAACCAGAGTCACCGACATAGCCCACCGAATTAGCAAACTGAAGTGGCAGTGGGCTGGTCATATTAGCCGCAGAACTGACAGCCGTTGGGGCCGTAAAGTCCTTGAGTGGAGACCGCGACTCGGTAAGCGTAGTGTAGGACGCCCTGCGACAAGATGGGATGATGACATTCGAAGGCTGGCTGGTGTGGGCTGGATGAGAGTGGCCGAAAATCGGGAGAAGTGGCGTGCATTAGGGGAGACCTATGTCCAGCAGTGGACGAGTGTGGGTTGCTGATGATGATGAACCCTTAAACGTTTCAGTGAAACGTGGATATACAATGGTGAAGTAGCAATTGGCTGGTCATATCAGCCTCAGAATCGTTAATTGCTGGAGTAAACGAATTCTGGAGTACAGACCACGCTTCCGTAAACTTAGTATAGGACGCCCTCAGGCCAGATGAAGTAACAACGGTTTGCGCAAGATGGCTGGCAGGAGGTAGGTACATACCAGGCGCCCAAGATCGATCGGAGTTTCAAAGATTTCGAGAGGTCTAGCACTAGGCTGCACCTGGCTCAAAATGATGAATGATGAATAAACAGGGCATCCCGTGACTACTAAGGGAAAGTAATTACCTTAAATCCATAAGTTGTTTTATTAAGTTGAAGTGGCAGTGCGCTGAACATATCAGCCGCAGAACCAAAAACTACTGTGGTAAGCAAGTTCTGCAGTCTCGATAAACGGAGTGAGGATGACCTCATGCCAAGTGGAGTGACGATTTGTGAAAGATTGCTGACAGGAGTTCGATCGAATTGCAGATCGATCGGAGTATCAAACGTTTGAAGAAGTCCGGCAGAGGTCTGCATCAGGCTTATGTCGATAAAGAAAATGTCACTTGTAATTTTCCACCTGAATACGGCACCTAAAGAACACCTTTCCAGATACTGATTCCTATAAAAGCACTAACTGCCGCACGCACAGAGACGTAAAATTAAGCTAAGGTTTATTAACTTAATTCTAGATAGTTTTTATGTGTATTGCAATTAAGTTTCAATATATTTTCTTAAGTATATATTTTTTTTTACTGTAGATAGGTAAGCGTTTGACCATATTTCACCTGATGTTAAGTGATAATATGGTCTAAGATGTAGCACGATTACCTAGAAGATACCTATTCACTCGCGCTTTGAAAACCCCCAAATTGTAGCCTCTAGGGAACACCTCCTCAGGCAGCTGATTCCACTGTTTCGCAGTACGAATAAGGAAACAGGATTCAAACCTCTTTGTGCGGATCTTGGTACCGGCACATGGTAGAAATCCTCTTTTGGTATTTCTACCATGTGCCGGTGTCGATTGAGGGTCTGCCTGGTAGAGTAGTGGAAGAACGGAGATGCTCCAATGGCATTGTACAGTTCCGTGGCGCACTCTCCAAAATGTATCCGATAGAAGATCGATAAGCTTGCTACCTTGCGTCGGTGTTCAAGGCTTTGTAGCCTCTTACCCACAAGCTCGTCGTCGCCAATTAGCCTCTTGGCCCTTCTCTCAATACTCTCTAACGCCTCAAGCTGGTATTTGGCTGAGCCATCCCAAAGATGAGATGAGTGCGGCAGTTAACAAGAAACTTTGGAATCAGCAGAATCAGTAGTATGGGATACACTTAGTCATTTAATAAACTTGTATTTAAGCTTTTTATAAAATTCGTTATTTGTCAGGTCAAAGGCATCCACAATCTTCAGTACCACGCAGCCGTGTTCAACTTATTCCTGTTCAACAAGAAGCTGCTGGATTCCCTAGAAGACATCATGGAAACGAAGAATATCATCCTGCACCATACCAAGGCGCATTTGAAGCCACCTGAGAAAGGAGCAGCTTATCCCATGCATCAGGTATTTGTCAACTACCTACAAAGAATTATGGTAATATTGCATGGTAACACCCATATTTTTACCACAATTTTACGGACTTTACTTTCAATGCAAAGTAGACTAATAGGCAAAAATATCTTTGCTATTGCATTTTTACGTTATTACTTTTTAATATTACATGGTCTTGTTCTTATCGTGTCGATGGCTATGTTTTTAAAATTTCTCAGCCTAATACTCTGCCACGCGGACTACTCTATGGTTTTCTTATGGCATTTACTTTTCAATTGAAAATTTCAAATGTTGAATATTGCTTGCATACTCTCTTTGCAAATAGCATAGATTTTACTATTTAGATACAGAGTTTCATAGAAAGAAAGACACAAAACAATCGATCTAAAGTGGTATGTGTCTTTAACATCTCATTATTCCATCTCCTAGGATTACCACTACTTCCCATACGAGAAAGATTCAATGGTAGCGGCTTTCCTCCACCTGGACGCCGCTGATCCTCAAAATGGTGGCCTCTTTGTGTACCCAGGCTCACAGAAACTTGGCCCTCTCGAAGATCATGGGTCTAAAGTTGGGAACTTCCATTTCGTTGATCAGGTAAGAATCAAGTCAGAATCCTCGCCACCTTATATTATTTAATTTTTTTTAACAATAAAAAAATATTTAAATATCTAAAGTGAGTGAGGGTACCGGAGGCCTAATTCGAGGGAAAGGGAACCCCCTTTTCCTTCCTTTAAAAAGGTTGGCAGTGCACTTGTGACTTTACTGGTGTCCATGAGCGAATGCCTCCCGCTAACCATCTGCTTGTCTGTCACCTATCACATAAAAAGGGACTGGGCTTCCTGTATTCTTACTCATCCGACGAATCACATGCTCTACTTCACGCCGGTTTTCTGGGAGAGCCACGCTTCGGCTAGTAGTATAAGTGGGCCCATACTTTTTTTTTTGCTCAACTTTTTTTTGCTGAGAAATGCGTTACGCATACTCTCGACGACGGGAGACGTCGGACTCCCCCCGCATGACGGCGGGGGTCTAGAGACTGGGCACCCTGGGCACCCTCTCATCGTCCATAGTGGAGGGTTGTGGTACGGTGCGCCTTCACGCCTGTTTAAGTGAAGCCGTGGTATCACTCCGGTAGAAGTACGCTGTTTTCTATCTATGCGTAGAGATGTATCAGCAATGTGCATCTTCTGACGCATTAAAAATGTGGAGTGTTTCAGAGAGCTGATCAGAGCCTTATTTTAGCTGTAATTATGAAAATTGCATTATGTGTTTCGCTACGTGAGTGAGGGTCAATCCGAGGGGAAGGGGAGTTTAAAGATTGGCAGCACACTTGTGACTGCTTTGGTGTTGTGAGTGTCCATGGGTGGTTGCAATTACTTACCATTAGGTGATTTGTCTGCTGGTCTGTCACCTGTCATAAAAAACACTGTACATCACGGCAGGCCGCCAAATTCCATCCATTTTGCTAGAATAGATTTATTCCCACAATACAGCGTTTCTCACGTCATTGCTTACCGTGCACAGTTGGAAAAAGCTGCCATTGGTGGTGTTCCAGAAAAGATACGACATTGTAACGAGTAAAGAATTTATTACTGACTTAAAAGCCAGCTCCGCATCTGTGATGCCTCAGGTGTTGCAAATATCTATGAGCGGCTGCTCACTTACCATCAGGTGTGCTGTCTGCTCGTACGTTCGGTATAATGTAAAAAGAAAGATTTTGGGAACTAAAAGAGAAGAAGACACAATGGTGAGCGGGGAAACACATGGTATAGCCATGAAAACCAGCCAACCATTGTTAACTTAAAATGTTTTATTTTCTAATTCCAGGCAAAATTCCCCTTAGAAAAAGCAACTCCCGTAATCGCCGAGCGAGGAGATATCGTGGTCTTCTCCTACCTACTCGTCCACGGCAGCTCGTTAAACAACTCCTCGCGGCCCAGGAGGATGCTCCTGGCACAGCTAGCGTCAGCTGACGACGCTCCTCTGGGAGACCAACGCCCGCGCCCCGGTCAAGGGTGGCTTCTGAGAGGCGTGAACGCTAATAGAGATGCTAGTATAGCGAAGAGGTTTGAGCAGGCATGATTTTATCGCAATTAAATTTATTAAATATGTATTTGTTTGTTTCAATCAGAATGAAAAAAAGGCCTGTAACTCCTCAAGTGCAGCAGATTTCTATGTGTTTCGCCAAGTGAGTAAGGGTACCGGAGGCTCAATATGGAGGAAAGGGGGATTATGTTGGCAGCGTACTTATGACTCCACTGGTCTTGCAGTGTGCGGCGGCAATCGTTCAATCGGGTGATCCAAGCCGATACCAGTCGATTGCCTGATTTGAAGTGATTCCCGCCATTCATAAACAGCCACATCAAAGGATTCACTGATTGGTCGCCGCATTTAAGCAAAGAACACGTTCGTAATTTTTAAATCTTCATCAAAGAAAAGAAAGAATGGTCTTTTTGAATTTATTAGCTTTTGCCCGCGGATGGGATCGCGTAAGAAAGAAACAAAAAGTAGCCTGTGTACTATCTCCACTTAAAAAAATCTCTTCGCTCCGTTTTGCCGTGAAAGCCGGACAAACAGACATACACACACACACTTTCACATTTATAATATTAGTATAGATAGACTCGTACAATAAGACGCATTTTGAAAGGAAAAGAAAAATACGTCGACAAGAATGTTTTCAATATATCCTCAGTTAATTTTAAACTAGACTAGGTTTAATTCAACTATCGTAATTGAAAATAAATCCTCCCATTTCCCCCCTCCCACCCCTTTATTCTCTCTGTAAAAAGACTGCACTCAGCCTCAATAGAATTAAAAAAAACTGAGAACACTGAATGCATCGCAAATGTTTGTTCATTGAACATTGAAAAAACCATGGCGCACTTTTATCTGTAAAATAAAAATTTTAGAGCGATTGAAACCACCAACTCAACTATGTTCTTTCTTAACTATGTATCAAGAAAAGGAACTCTATTGCCAGCCATTGCCGGCCTATTTATTTCCTTCTCCTTTCTCACGCTTCGTTGAAGCGGGAAGAAACATCTCGCGGGCCAGTATGGCAGTCCCAACGGAGGTGATGCCTTGTCATGGCGTCCTTTGTAATTGCAACGTGGGCTCTTCTCTTGCTTACTATCAGGCTGGGGAGAGCCAATATACTGTTTCACTATTAATACAATTTTGCTATGAGTGGTGGCGGCTCATTCGACAGGAACGAACTTTGAGATCAGATGGGTTACCACGAAGTTTTCTTGAAAAGCAATTTTGTATGAAAAATTTAAGAGCTCCTTCTGTCGCTCATAGACATAATCAAACGTCAACGCTGACTATACATTTTGACGTTGGCTAACTATCGTCAATGAAGGTGCTTTGTATTGCTCCTTAATCTTAGCGTGGACACGATTAGTCAATGTTACGAATTCTTTGAAAGTTCGTGCTAATCCTTCAAGAGGAATTTCTTAGCGCGATTCAATAACTATTATCGTGAGCAAGATACGCATCAGAATTCATTCATATATTCATGAATGGGCTTCGACCTGAGTGATACCCTTAGAGAAAACCGGCGCAAAGCAGCGTTGGTGCTGTTCCGTCGTGAGGGAGAAGGTACGAAAAGCCCAAAAAGGGGGTTTAAAGATTGGCAGTTTTTTATGCTAGAGGTGACAAACGAGCAAGCGAGTCACCCGATGGAAAGTAATCAACGCCACCCATTAACATCCGCAAAATCAGAGAGATCGCAGATGTGTAGCCGGCCTTTTTAGCCCCCGACGCAAAAACGACGGGGTGTTATAAGT
>CM032477.1:2456557-2484008 GCA_019059595.1 Marasmia exigua | reverse complement strand
ATAATTGCTATGTTATCCTTCATAAATTACGAAAGTGTCGTATAGTAAGGGAAACAACAACAAGGTAACTCCATTTAAACTTTTTTTTACCTATATGACATGTAGCTGACAATTCCTCCTCAATTGACCGTGGAAGAGCCAAGCTTCGGCATTAGTAGGCCAGCTCGACCGAAGTGATATCACGGCTGAAAAAAATTACGACAAATTTCGAAAAGTCGTAGAACAATTGTTGCTCTGAATGGTTAGTAAAACACGTGTTCAAAGAGATGTAAATGTCCACAGATAAACCCTGTATGTATAATTCATAAGCAGGGCTCTTCTTGTAGTAATTCTATTTATTTCTCATTCGAATATATTGTTTTGGGAAATCCATGCCGAGAATTGCGAAGATAAAAAGTGGGATTCATTGAGACGACAAAATATTCCGAATGTTTCTGACATCTCTGTTAGCTGGCAAATCGAATATATGTACATATATTGATGAATGTGTGGGCGAAAAAGGTTTTCAAAATTGAAAGAATAAAATGTAAGGCACGCACAAAAATATTTCGAATAATACATGTATTTTCGAAACCTGAGAATTATACCAGTACTTCTTTACATATATTTTGGATAAATAAGAAACAAAGCGTCCTGAAAATATTAGAGGTTTGATGATTTAAAAAACTAATCATAGACATGGATAAGACACGCTTCGGCATGAATGGGCCGTCTCAACCAGGAGTCTCTTGGAGTCTGATGCCCAGCATTTTTCTGTCTATGGCCCTCTGTGCAACTCTAATTTTGTGCACAGTCCCCTCTGTGAGAGTCCATGTCTCGGCACCGTATGTCATGGTTGGCAGGATACACTGGTCATAGTGCTGTGGGAATGTCAGCTGTATGAAGAAGAGCGGCAACAGATGCTGAATGACTGGAACAGGACCGAGATAGGACCAGTATACCATCAAGAGATGGTCAACTCTGCAGAAGGTTTTCGACGGTTGCGTGCGTTTGCACACAAAAGGAAGGAGATTGATTGATGTGGAACTGCCCGAGTGCGAGTCGCTTGAGTTGTGGTGTTTCACGCCCCATTTGGGGAGAAGTGACATTGAGATGGGACACAGACACAGACTTTGTAGGGAGTGAAGAAACGCACCGGGGAAAGTACTTATCAAGTACCTGGTGAGCGTCTCCCAAGATTCGGTCCGTATGCCGAGACGGTAGGAAGGACCATGGGCTGGTGGAGGGACTGTGGTCATAGAGACGGGTTTTCAGGCATTGTCGTATCTTTTCCGACCTCATAACATCCTCCAGCTTACCGGATGCGGCCCATTCGAGTTGTATTTGCCTATTGACCTCCTGATTTTGGAGCTCCTTGTCAAAAGAAAGAATATGTCCAAGGAAAATATTTGTCCACAGACTCCAGAGCTTCACCACCTACCATAATAGTTTTGTAATGAGATACCAGACCGGTTGGAAATAACCTTTGTCTTGGGCATATTCAAAGTTGTTGAAGTAAATCTTCAAGGTCATAAGGAGCGATAGCATTGCCTCGTGAAATCGGCGTGAAGCGTGAAGCATTGCCTGCGCAGTATTAGCCGATTGAGTCAGAGAAGAGTGACTTCAGAGGTCAAATAAGGAAATGTGTTTCGCTGCTGTGAGTGAGGGCGGAGCCTAATCGGCGGAAAGGTGGGTTACAGGTGGGCAGCGCCCTTGTAAACTCCACTGGGTCGCGCGTGTTATGGCGGCGGCAATCGCTAACCATCAGATGAATCATCTCCAATGGAGAGGTCCCCGACGCAAACAATATATTTCCATAGCACTGCCAACTGCAGTTTTAACTTATTATGTAAGGTTAATAATTAGTGTTTTTAAAAACGGTAATAAGAGAACTATTTTCTGATTTTAGCATTTAATTTAAAATAAATAAGTATTTGATTTGACTACTTCGGAAAGAAAATCTACGCGCGCCAAATGTTTCCCGCTAAAAGCAAGGCGCGCGCCATATTCTCCGTAAAAGCGAGGCGTAGTGGGGGCGTAGATGGCTGACGGAGGGTCATTCGTTGTATAGTCGTCGAATAGTACGGTCAGTACCGACTCTATATAATTGTGTGCTCACGAGTAACTGTTGTAAATAAGTGTTTGATTCAGTACAATAGATATTTGACAGTCTGCGTTTATTATTCGTCTACGGGTACCGACATAAGGTCTACGGGTTCTTACAACTCAGAAGTGGGATGCACCAGTCCAAAAACTGTGTAGAAATCGCCTTATGTTCTACCATTTTGGTTTCTGTAAATATATATGCTATAATATATTTAGTCGACATTAGTAGTAATATGTAAATCACCTATTCCTACTGATTAATGATAATTTTAAATGGAAATATTTAAGAGGGTTTGTGGCCATATAGTTAATAAATATATGAATATAATGTATATAATAGTATATAGGCGGTTTTTAAAGGTTGAATTAGTAGCTGTTGCCACTGAATTGGGTTTCAAAAGGGGGAAAAAATTTTGTTATTTTTGCTTAAAATGCACCGTTTCCAAGATACCGCCCTGCTTTACAAAATTAATTGTAAAATGTACTACTTGTTTTACTTACCAGTAACTGGTCTGAACTTTGATAATGATTTATTTGTGTATTTCCCGAAGGCTGAATAGGATCACGAAGGGTCAAGGTGTCACGCTGGGCAAAGACGCCTGGAAAACCCGCCGCGCGCACGCTCGCGACTGAGTCGTGGTTCTACTAGACGCAGTCGAAGCCGCCAGCAGAACTGACCGACGTAGCCGAAGCAGCAGGCGCCCGCGGGAACGGGAGCGGGAGCATCGCTGGCGCGAACGAGAGCTGGCCTTGGAGCGCGAGCGGGCTCGTGTTCGTGAGATGGAGCGCGATCTGCAGCAGGAGCGGGATGAAGAGATCCTGCGACGCTGCGGCCAGCATCGCGTTTCACCTGACGACAATGGGCATCGAGACAGCAGGCGGAGAGACCCCAGCAGAAGGCGCCGCGAATCTCCAAGCGCAGGACATCAGCGTAAAAGGTCATGTAGCCCTACTTTTTCATCTAACGATGTTTTGCAAATCATCCAATCCATTAAAAGTGGTTTTGCATCCCAGCCTTCACAACCAAAGTGCACAGTCGAATAAAAACTTTGATTATAAAAATATTCTACCCGAATTTAATCCGTCGACAAAAAATCAAAGAATGGACGTCTGGCTAAAGAAAGTCAATGAATGTGCCTCTGTGTACGGATGGGATGAAAAGACAAACTGTACATTTTGCCATGCAAAAGCTACAAGGACTGGCCAAAACATGGTATGAGAGCCTTAACTCCATTTTGTATAGCTGGGAGGAATGGCAGGTAAAATTAATGGCTGCTTTTCCATGGGAACAAAATTATGGCCAGTCCTTGGAGGAGATGCTTAGGCGTAAAAGTCGCTTCAATGAGTCGATTGAAATTATTTTTATGAAAAGTTGGCTTTGATTAATCAGTGTGAAATTACGGGAAAAAGGCGGTCGATTGTATCATACATGGCATCAGTGATAGGACGTTAAAATCAAGTGCTTTAGCCTTACGTTGTGCTGAACCAGATCAACTGCTGAAATTTTTATCTAGCAGTAATAGGGAACAGACCTCGCAATATTCTTACAGGGATAGGAACGCTAACTCAACCGAGGATAAGCAGAACAATAAAGGGAGTTTGCGGTCATTTTAATGCAAGTGTTTATTGTTATAATTGCAAAGTGAGGGGGCATCCATTTATGAAATGCTCGAAACCTCTAATAAAATGTACTCGTTGCAATAAAATAGGGCATGAAAGTGAAAATTGTGTTGATAAGCAAGAGGTAACTCATCTAAATCAGATGCGCAGAAGACTATGCGCATATCTAGCTCTAATCCTAACGAGAAATTCGTTAAAGATGTTAAGGTTAATGGGTTTTTATTACAGTCGTTTGTAGATTTGGTAGTGAAGTCTCATTAATAAGACAATCTGACTTTACAAAACTTAAACTTCGACATGATAATGTACCATCTATAATGAAAGGATTTGGAAATACTCTCGTGCAGTCTGCCGGAAGCGTTTCACTAAATTAACGATTGACGGAGTGAGTGCAGTCGTCCGTGTCGCGTAGTCGAGGATAGTCTTCTAGAAAAGCCCTTGTTGATTGGCCAGACTTACTCGGAGCAGCCACATGTGGTAGTCTACAAGGACGCAAATAAACTACAGTTTCATGATATGGGGACGGAAATAAATAATATATGTATCAACGATGAAGATGAAAGTTTAATAAGACTTAGGGTAGCTAGGCATTCAAAATTATTTGGAACTTCATGTGTTAGAGCTGTAACGGAAACTGACTTTTCTGGGGAGTTAGCGATTAGCACAAAACTTGTAGGCAAGCCAAATCAACAATTTTTAGTACAGGGGGGCGTTTACGAAGTGAAAAAGGGAATTCTTTACGTGGAAATCACACCGGCATATTACCTTGCCTCCTCCAAGAAAACTATATATTTTTCCAGGGGCGAAAGGATAAATGTGGTGCATAGACTTATAAACCCCGATAACATTCAGCAACCTGATACTCAAAGGGGCAAAAGTCTGGATGAAAGTCAAGTTAAATTGGGGCCTTCGGTCACAGAACAAGATAAACATCGATTATTAAAATTACTGAAACGGTATGAACAGTGTTTGCATATACCTTGGCAGAATTAGGTTGCACCAAAATTACTGAAATGAAAATAGAGCTGAACAACAGTCGTCCAGTAGTGTATAGGCCTTATAGATTATCGCATCACGAGCGTGATAGGGTACGTGGAATGGTAGACGAAATGTTGCAAGCTGGTATAATTAGAGAATCTGTATCTGATTATGCCAGTCCTATAATCCTGGTACGTAAGAAAGATGGGAACAGTCCGGCTTTGCGTGGACTATAGGATGCTTAATTCTGTGACCATCAAGGAAAGGTACCCTATGCCCATAATAGAAGATGAGATAGCGAGACTATCTGGCCAGGCGTGGTTTGTAACCTTAGACCTGATGTCTGGCTACTATCAAGTACCGATTGCAGAACAGTCCAAGCATTTGACCGCATTTGTTACGCCGGATGGACAGTACGAATATAATCGTATGCCATTTGGCCTAGCAAATGCACCAGCCGTTTTTCAGCGAATGATGAACCATGTACTGGGACCGGCTCGCTTTGAAAAAGCTACTGTGTACATAGATGACGTATTAGTTTTCGGCGAAAATGCTACACAATGTTTGGACAGGTTGGAAGAGGTCTTGCAGCTTCTTTTAGAAGCGAATCTAAAGTTAAATTTGTCCAAATGTTGTTTCTTGGAGAATAAAATCGATTATCTTGGGTATGAGATAAGTTCAGTAGGCATGCGTCCCGGAGAAACTAAAATTAAGAGCGTAGTTGATTTTCCGTGCCCGCAGAACGTGCACGGAGTACGCCAGTTTCTCGGTCTGGTTAGTTACTTCCGAAAGTTTATCAAGGGGTTTGCTCAGATCTCTTGCCCTCTAACTAAGCTCCTTAAAAAGGATACAGTCTGGGAATGGACGCTCGAGCAAGAGAAAGCTTTTAAAACTCTCAAAAGTAGATTAGTAAATAGGCCCGTACTAGCAATTTATAGCCCTGACGCAGAGACCGAGCTTCATACGGACGCCAGTAGAATGGGAGTTGGTGGGATTCTCCTGCAGCGTCCCTATGGAGGTTCAGATTCGTTTCGTCCCGTAGCGTACTACAGCCGGCAAACCTCGCCAGAAGAGAAAAATTTCCACTCTTATGAGTTAGAGACTCTCGCGGCTGTTTGCGCACTTAAGAAATTCCGAGTTTACCTTTTAGGTAAGGAATTCAAAATAATAACTGACTGTAGTGCGCTACGCTCCACGTTCCAGAAACGAGATCTCATACCGAGGATCGCTCGCTGGTGGCTTGTTTTTGCAAGAGTTTAATTGTTCTGTGGAGTACAGACCGGGCCCTAAGATGTCGCATGTGGACGCTTTATCTCGGAATCCCATAAATGGGGAGGAAGCACCCAATCCTGATCACTACCCTACGATAATGGCGATTACTGATGAGGATTGGCTATTAACACTACAGATGGGAGACGAGGAATTGCGACGAATTTGTGATACCATCGGTAGCGGTCTGGATTCTAAGGGGCTAGAATACATCAGGGATAACTATGTAATCAAGGATAATAAATTATTTCGGTGTTTAGGCGGTGATAAAAATCGATTAAGATGGGTTGTGCCAAAGGGCGCAAGATGGCAGCTATGCAGAATGAACCACGATGATATAGGCCATGTAGGTTTTGAGAAAACTCTAGAGCGACTAAAGAAAAAACTACTGGTTTGCAAAAATGAATCGTTTTGTCAAAAAGTATGTAGGCGCGTGTATCGAATGTGCCTACGCAAAAAAGAGTTCAAATAATCGCGAAGGGCTGTTGCACCCGATACCTAAAGTAGCAGCACCTTTTCACACCCTGCACGTTGACCATCTTGGCCCTTTGTAAAGTCAAAGAGGGGATATACACATATATTAGTTGTGGTGGACTCGTTTACAAAGTTCGCGTTCATAAAACCGGTCAGAAACACCAATACGCAGAATGTTATCAAAGTTTTAGAGGATATTTTCTTCACTTCAAAGCCCCAGAACGGTTGATAAGCGATAGAGGAAGCTGTTTCACTTCCCACAATTTCCGTAGATTTTGTCTTGACAAAGGGGTAAAGCACATCCTGAACGCCGTTTCGAGTCCGAGATCGAACGGACAAGTGGAACGGTACAACCGTACAATTCTTGACGCACTGACGGCACAGAATCTCAGAGATTGTGAGAAGGACTGGGATAACAAACTTGGTCAAATCCAATGGGGACTTAATAATACCTTACAGAAATCGACAGGCAGAACACCAGCTGAAGTAATGTTTGGAATGTCGATGAACGGGGAAGTAAATGCTCGTTTAAGTGAGGTGATTAACGAAACCCAAGAGCCTTGTGAACTCGCGACACTGCGTCAAGAGGTCAAAAGTCGAATTGACAAAGCACAGGAGGCTCAAAAGTCTTATTACGATAAGAATCGCCACCCTGCGCATTTGTACAAGATGGGTGATTTGGTAAAAATTACAAAGGTAGCGTTTCACAACGATGGCAAAAGCACTAAACTATTGCCATCGTTCGAAGGACCGTACGAGTAGTAAAAATCCTGGGCAACGATCGCTATAAGATAGCCCCTATTCCAGGGTTTGAAGGGATGAAAACCAAGCGCAGAACAACCGTTGCCGCAGATCGAATGAAGCCGTGGATCCATATAGCGGCATTAGGAATTGACGACACAACTGATGCCATGGATGATGGAATAGATGAGGACATATGTTAGACGTAGTCTTGTTGTTATTATGTTGTGAATGTTGTATACGCTGGTTAATAATCTAATTAAATTCGTGAGATCTTATTAGAATAAATTCTCCCCAAGATGTTTTCTTTGTTACAGGTCAAGCGCGAGATGGAACTGGTTCGTGTCTTGACCTGCGCTGATTAAATAGTTAACTTATTCTTAGATGGAGATATGGTTATATACTTTTAGATGGATACAATTTATACGGATACATTTGGATGGATACATAATTTTAGATGGATATACATGGATACATGTGGATGGATAAATACAGATAGATCTGGATGGATAAATTTAATATAGTTTTAGATGGATACGTTTCTTTCAGATGGTTACTCATGGTTGCTAGCGGTAGATAGATCCTTTCTCGAAGATATTGTCATTCACTGGCTTTCATAATTAAAACTTCATGATATTGGATGATTAAATAAAGAGTTTGTACCTTATAATAAATATAATATAAATAGAGTAACTTTACAAATAAATTTTATTACAAATATATTTCTTAGTATATAAACTTAGTAGTATAATATTGTTCCTTCTAGCTCACTTTCGTTCAATCGCATGTGCGATCTCACTTCAGCGACGCTAGAAGGAACAATATTATCATCAGAAAGTGTTTCCCTTTACTGCAGGTTTTCATAGTTCAAGGGAAAACCTTATCACCTGTCATTCGTTCTTACTAAGGCTAGAAGCATCGCGTTTTACAACCGAGATATATACAGAATACCTACATGGTAAACTGTGTAGATTTAAATTATGGTAACGTTGAAAGTTAAGCCCATTCCACTATCACAATCGCAACACTGCAGTCACGTTATCAACGTAATAATGAAGTTTGTTAGACAAAAAGAATCACTTAAATTAAATTGCATCTACCCAGAATCATCTGTCGTCCCTAGACGACATGGGAATTTATTACCAAGTACAATACGTTGTATTGTGTGCGGTCCCTCTAATAGTGGAAAAACCAATTTAGTGATAAGTTTATTATTGCATCAAAATGGACCAAGATTCCGTAACCTTTATGTGTATTCAAAATCTTTGTATCAACCTAAATATTTATATCTTGAAAAGGTTTTGGATATGGTGCCTGGAACATCATTTAGTAAATACAACAATAATGGTGAAATTTTAAGTCCACATGATGCATTACCTGATTCAATTATCATTTTTGACGACGTTGCTTGTGAAAATCAAAACAACATTAGAGATTATTTTGCTATGGGTCGTCATAAAAATATAGATTGTTTTTACATCAATCAAACTTACACCAAAATTCCCAAGCAACTTGTTAGGGACAATTCAAATCTTGTCATTCTATTTAAGCAAGATGACATAAACTTGAAGCACGTTTATGAGGAGCATGTTGGGTCTGACATGACGTGGCCTCAATTCCGTGAGATGTGCTCTGCTGTTTGGAAAAAACCATTTAACTATCTTGTTATTAATAAGGATTGTAACAAAAATAACGGATGTTACCGATTGGCTTTCGATACATTCATAGTGATAGATGAACATACATAAAGACAACTTTGTTATTTATCAACCACTCCCACTCATAATTTGAAACAGAGCGGAACACTTTGCCATGGAGAAAAATCTTAAAGAACAAATTTTAAAATCAGCAGCAGCTGTTAAAAGAAAAGTAGTGATGATAAAAGATGTCGAAAATACAAACAATAAAACATTGGAAACCATATTTAAACCAATTGTTGATCCACTTACATTGTTAACAAATAAAAAAAACGACACTCCTCTTAATGTAGAAGAGCACTTTGAACCAGTGATTAAAAAAATTAAAAATAACAATAACCTGACATTTGAAGACGAAAACCAGTCATTATTTGCCTCTGATGAAGATTATAATGAATCTGTTAGTGAAGAAGATGAAAATGATGAACAAGAGCAATACAAGGATTACAACAAGACCCTTGTTGTATCACCGATCGAAGATCACAACGTCAGCGAAGGGTCATTTAAATCTCTACAGTCATCGCCAAGTCTTAAAAATCAATCACTTTCATGGTCTACATCGTCTGAAGTAATGAACGATGTTCCGTTTGGAGTCAGAAATGAACGAGGCAAATTGTTACTAGGCAAAACTCGTGTTTACGACGATGGAGGTATTCTTAAAATAGGAGCACTTGCTGTCAAAAAAACTGATGGCTTAAAGGAACTTTTGTTCAAAAAGAAACCAAATTTAGATGTTGTAACAGATAATGATTTACAAAATTACAAGTTACTTCTAATAGAAACCAATGCTCATAGACGTAATTGTGAATCATCCAAGCCTATCAACAGCAACAAAGGGTTTAAATATACGAATGTAATTAAGCCTTTGTTTAAATTCTCTCGAAATCCAACTACAAGTGTAGAAAGTATTCCCCAAGGCAAAGGTATTTCACTTTTGAAGACGGTAAAATCAGATACTGATTTAGTTTACTGGGATGACCCAAACGAGTTAGTCGAACGGTTAAAGTTATTACTTGCATCGTCGGAAGCTGGTAACACTGGTGTAAATAATGAAATAATTTCAATTATCTCGGAACTGCATGAAGCTGGTATCGTAAATGTAGAACTTATAAAGAAGAAACCAGGAAAACTTTGCAGTATTCTTTCAGTAATCAACCCATCAAGACAGCAATGAATATAGACAAGTTTGGTCATCATGTCCATAAGCGTTTACGATTGACAGAATACATTGGAAACTTCAATGAAACATTGGCGAAATCAGACACTGGACACTACGATTTGAAGAATTCTAAATTAAAAGGTCTTAGATATCCATCCGAAGACGACGAAGCAGTAAACAAAGCTTATTTAGACAAAACGGTTCAAGAATTAAGAAACGAAATTGAAAAAGTGAAGCTCGAGGTCAAATTTCATTTGAAAAACTTGGAAACTTATACAACAGACCATTTGAATAAATCATTTTACTCAAAGTCAGAAATAGACAATTTAATTCATGTGAAAATAAACAAAAATGAGCAAAAAGGACATAATTGAAGAACTTCACAAAGCAGCCAGAAGGAATTTTCCACGTCGATGTACAGTAATTAAAGGAATCGATGATCTGTGGCAAGTCGACCTCATAGATTTACAAAAGTATACACATTTTAATAAGGGACATAAGTACATATTAGTAGTGATAGATACTTTGTCAAAGTATGTATGGACATGTCCTTTGAAATCTAAAGAAAAGAAATGTGTTTCCGACGCAATGCAACAGATATTTAAAACATCATCTAGAAAACCTAAATATTTGCAAACAGATTTGGGTAAAGAGTTTTATAATGATAATTTTGGTCAACTGTTAAAAAAATATAATGTTAACCATTATTCTACTTACTCCGTGAAAAAAGCGTCAATTGTAGAGCGAGTCATACGCACGTTAAAATCACACATGTTTAAACTTTTCAGTTTATACGGTTGCTATCGATGGGTGGGTAAATTATTAGATTCTGTCACAAAGAACTATAATAGCACTACTCATCGCATAACAAAATTTAAACCTAATGATGTTAATAAGACAAATGAAATGGTTGTAATGTCTAATATTAGTAAAGCGTATAGAAATCTAAAACACTTAAAACCTAAGTTTCAAGTTGGTGATCATGTACGAATTAGCAAATTCAAAGGAGATTTTTACAAAGGTTATACTCCCAACTGGTCAACGGAAATATTTACAATACTAAAAGTAAATGATACGAATCCGCCAACTTATCAATTACAAGATAAACATAAGCAGATAATATTAGGGACTTTTTATGAGTATGAAATGCAAAAAACTAGATATCCAGATATTTACCTCATCGAGAAGATTATTAAAAGAAAAGGTAATCAATATTTTGTGAAATGGTTAGGCCTCAGCGACAAAGAGAACAGTTGGATAAACAAAAACGAGATAGTTTTGTAATATAAATATACTTTTAATATAAATGTAATCATTCTAAGCATATCAATGAAGGAGGGAAGTGGTATTATAGACAGCGTAATAAACCATTTACCGTTCGAGCTACATTAACCGGGATATCAATATTGTGGACCTGGAACAAAGCTACAGAAACGTTCAAAAAGGGGAGACAGAGGGATAAATAAGTTGGACAAAGCTTGTATGTACCACGATATCGCTTACAACGATAACGATTTAACGTTCGACGAAAGGCCGATATAGAACTTTTGAATATGGCTAAGAAAAGATTAAACGCTAAAGATGCTAAGAACGGTGAAAAAGTGGCATCATGGATAGTAAAAAATGCTATGAAAGCAAAACTCAAGGCTGGTGCTGGTGCACGTTCGTTTATGACAGCTGTAAAAAAAATTAAATCTCAACTGAAAAAGTTAAATCCAGAGGTAGTCACACCGCTATTAAATGCGCATACGCAGCCGCCAAAAAAATATTTAAAAATAAAAAAGGAACTCGGTTACCGCGCTGTATTCCTTTGCCAAAATGTGGAGGACTGCTACCTTTAATCCCGATCTTTGCGGGGTTGTCAGCTTTGGGTTCGTTGGCAGGTGGAGCAGCTGGTATAGCAAAAGCAGTGAACGACTCCAAGGTAGCTCAGAAAAGTCTTCAAGAGTCTGAACGTCATAACAAGATGATGGAAGCGGTGGCTCTTGGCAAAGGATTATACATCAAGCCACATAAAAAAGGTGCTGGGTTATATTTGAACCCTTCAAAAAACTAGTTAAACGGCTGCCTAGACGTGCACTGACAGATTTAGATATATTAGAGCATGGAAGTGATATTCCATATTTCCGAGGAGTATTTATGAGAAATACACTTCCATTGAAACCAAGAAAAATTGAATGTGCAGTATTAAATTTGGATAGCTCTGATAATCCAGGAACACATTGGGTAGCCTACATCAAACAAGACGATTATTGCGAATACTTTGATAGTTTTGGCGACTTAAAGCCTCCATTAGAATTAAGAAATTACTCGAGAAACATGACAATTAATTATAATTTTGTACGGTATCAAAAGTTTGGTACTATAAATTGTGGTCATCTTTGTTTAGGTTTTTTAAAAAACTATTGGAAAAAACGTTTACATAATAAATTAAATAAAGAATCTTCATCAGTATAAACATGTCTTTCACTGTGTCAATAACTGGTAGAGAGGCTTCTTCAATAACAAACTACTCTCCAATATTAGAATTAAGTGGAGAGTATGAGTGCGGTCTTCTGTATTTTTCTACATTCAACTCTATTCCTAATATAGATGAAAGAAACAACAAGTTTTATTACGGTAATGATGGAGTAATAAAAATACCCGAAGGGTCGTATGAACTACAAGATATTTGCGATTATCTTCAGAGCAACATAAAAAATGCTACGTTGAAATTAACTGCCAATAATAATACTTTAAAAACTTGTATTTTCTGTTCGGAAGATGTTTGCTTCGATAAAGTAGATTCGATTGGCAAGATTTTGGGTTTTGGCCTCGAAAACGTAAAAGCGAATATAAAAACGGAGTCTCGGTATCCTGTCAACATTTTACCAACGACAATAGTACGCATCGAATGTGATGTAGTGAGCGGGTCATTTGTGAATGGAAAAGCAAGTCATATTATTTATGAATTTGTGCCAAACGTACCACCTGGTTATAGAATTATTGAAACACCTAAAAACTTAATCTACTTTCCAGTCAATCAAAGTTCAATAAGTGCTATTAATATTAGATTGTTGGACGGAGAAGATAAACAAATTAACCTACGTGGTGAAGAAGTACAGCTGTATTTACACTTTAGGAAAAAATGATAAATTTCAATAAAAACCCAGCTGCTCCTCGAAATCAAATCAGTTCCAAGAGAACACTGCAAAACGGAGCACCACTTCATACTAAAAAGAAGTTAACCAAAAAAATAAGGCATTTTTGAAGTTACTTGGATTGATAAGATGAACGTTTTAAATATTGCTCAATCTCCGTCACATGACAACAGCATAGAAAGTTTTGAATTCCATTCATACAAGCCATATGTAACAAGTTTTAACAAGAATGATGAAATACGAATACCCATTAATCAGCAAGATTTGTACGTATTACCTGCGCTCAGCAGTTTGTATATAGAGGGCAGAGCTGATGTGTATAAACACAACAGTACTACAAAAGAAAAGGAAAGAGTATCAAATGTGCATTTCGTTAACAATCCAGCCTTATTTTTATTTCAAGACATCCGTTACGAAATAAACGGTATTGAAATAGATAGAATCAAAAATGCAGGCATTACAACGACAATAAAATCTTATCTGTCGTTAAATGATAACGAGTCTAAATGTGCAAATGTTTGGGGTTGGTCCCCTAGCGGTATATCCAATACTAATAATGGTGTGTTTTCAGCTTCTATTCCACTGAACAAAATATTAGGATTTGCAGAAGATTATGAAAAAATCATTATGAATTGTAAACATGAATTAGTTCTTTTAAGAAGTAACACAAACCTTAATGCTTTGAAGTTAAATGCTGGAGAAGTTGTACAAGACATAGTAATAGATAAAATTGTTTGGCGAGTTCCGCATGTTAAAGTATCAGACCGCGAAAGAATTAATTTATTAAAACATTTAGAAAGAGATCGAGCCATAACACTCGCATTTCGTAATTGGGACTTGTATGAATACCCATTATTGCCTAAAACCCGAAAACATACTTGGTCTATAAAAACTTCTTCACAGATTGAAAAACCGCGAATGGTTGTGATAGCTTTACAAACGAATCGTAAACATAATGCCACTATGTCAATGGCAGAATTCGATCACTGTAATATACGTGACGTAAGAGTTTTCCTAAACTCAACATACTATCCATACGAAAATCTAAATATTAGTTTTTCTGAAAACAAATATTCATTAATATACGATCAATATGCAAGATTTCAACAGTCTTACTATGGACGCCGAGCCGAACCGTTGATGAGTTTGAAGGCGTTTAAGGATACAGCCCCAATTTTCAGTGATTGACTGTTCTCGCCAAATAGACACATTGAAAACGACTGTTGTTGACGTGAGAGTTGAAATAGAAGCTGACGCCGAGATACCTGATCAAACTTCTGCCTATTGTTTAATACTGAACGATTGCTTATTTGAATACAAGCCTTTAAGTAATATAGTGAAGAAACTGTCATGAATAGTAATACGGTTATAGTGGACTTGCAAGGCTTCAAGGATCGGAATAATGAGTTTATAGTAAAGGAGTTAGTTATAGGTACGTCAGAACATACTCAAATCTTTTTAATTAAACCTCCATATCCATTCTCAACACTAACTCCCGAAGAAAGAAAGCATGTTTGGTGGATAGAAAGAAACAGAGGATTCAAATGGAGCGAGGGACACATTGACTATAGAGAGTTTAAAAGACTCATTAAACATTACTTAAGGGAACGTAAGATTATTGTGAAAGGAGAAGAAAAAGTTAAATGGGTGCGAGAATTATGTGAACACGAAAATGTAATTGATATAAGTGATAAAGGTATACCTAATCTAGAAACTTTAAGTAAACTGTATTGTAAGGATATGTTTAGGTATAATTGTTTTAGCCACATAAAATATTGTGCGTTGAAAAATGTTTTGTTTATTAAAAAATGGTGTTTAGAAATAATGTAGTCTTATAAATTTTGATTGTAATAAAATTTTAAAAGGTAATAATATTTTATTGTTTTATTTAACACATTGTCGTATAATAATGATAACCCTTTTTTTACTATATAGCATTTATTAAACTTTATTAATTATACAGTACATATTATTTCTTAAATCTAGTCACACTTAAAATAATTTACAAGTTATCACTACACAGCTTCTTAGATATTTTCTTTATAATGCACTCCGTCATGTCCATTATCTCATCAATTGGTTCACGAACCACGTATTGCGCACTAAGAACCATCTTATCTTCGGTGTGTGTCACCTCAGTTGGTTCACATTTGCTATTTAGATCGAGCACCCGTATCTGAATTAGCCTAGTGCCTCTTTGTTCTTCACTAATCACGTATGATCTAGGAGCGATTTTCTTCTTTTTTGAACTGAGTTCATGTTTCGAAGAACTCTTTCTTTTTTTTCTCTTGACGTCTTCTTGTTTTGATGGCTGATGAACTGGTATTTCAGATGACTGTGAGCCAAACAAATCGATGCACTGCTGTGTAAAGTTTTCCAGAGGGTCTTGAGCATACTGCGAAAACTCTGCCATTACTGAAAGAAAACAAAATTTTTTAATATAATTACACTAATCTTATTAAAAATATTGCTTACATTATTAAAAAGATAGATACTCACTGGTAATGAAGATTAATACAAAAATGGATCTATTCTGCGTATGAGTGACTGCTTGCAAGTCTATTCAAAGAATGATCATAACTTGCTTGCTTTGCAAGCAGCAAATCATTAGCATTTGCTAGGTCAGTATTTATTTTAACCTAAATACTGCTTGTGTCGTGAACGGACAAAATAATGATTACAAAGTGCAATGTGAAAAATAAAAGTTTCGACATGTTATACAGGTTGTATCTGTGAACATTTACTTCCCTTTAACCATGTGTTCTACCAACCATTCTGAACAACATTTTTTCATCGACTTTTCAAACTTCATCTAAAAATGTTTTGACTCTCCATATAAATGACTAAGTCACTCTACCGACTTCGTATGAAAAGTTGAATTTTTCAATCGAATTTCCAAAAGTGATAGAAGAAATTTAATATTGATCATAATGGTTAGTAGAGCACGTTCTTAAAGAGGTGTAAATGTTTACAGAGACACCCTGTATGTATGCAAGTGTTAATAATGATGACACTTCAATTTTATCATTCAATATGACTCAACAAATAAAACTAATCATTATGGGTATAGATTTATTTATTAATAAAAAACATTAATAAAATGTATTAATTAAATAATTATTTATAATCTAACGTATGAAAACAAAATACATACCTTAAAACTAATTTGATTTTTATCATTTTACACATTATATTTAAAAAAATGTTAACCTGACATGAATTTATTACATTTACTTTGCACTTACAATAAAATACTAAACTATTGAAATGGTATGGTGACCCCATGCTTTCGTTAATATTTTGTTCCCTTGTATATACCGTTTATCATCAGCGTTTGAAAGGGCAATTTTGTTTACTGTTTGCGTGAAAATTTCATGCTTTATACATCGAAACAAAATATTTTTTTTGCGAATTATTTTATCATTGAGGAGCACGTTTTTATAATCAGATATAGTTAAGCCTTTGATAACACTCTTTTTTGTTCCTTTTGCCTTTTTAATGACTTGGGATTCGGTCTTAACGCAATACAATTTAGAACGAAGACCTACAAATTCTGTCATAATTTGCCCACCCAGTTCGTCCTTAAATAACCCAGGTATTTTTTTGTTTATCAAAGGTAGTCCAAATGAATTTGAGGTATTATAGTTACTTGTATCAAAGTAATTTATCAAATGATTTTTTAAATCATTGTAAAAGTCATCAGTGTAAATTCTATAAATAAAACTATCAGTATCAGTATAGCATAACTGAATATTATTTTCATAAATAGGTTTCATCACATCGTAATGAAACTTGTACATGTGGGTTTTAGACAATTCCAAAACAGCAAAAACCGATATAAATAGGTTTATCTAAAAGAATTTTTTCTGGATTCATTTGAACTGCTACTAAATTTTCTGAAAATATTGTAGCGCTATGAAAGTTTGGTCTGGCGATTAACTTACTGGCGCATGAAAATTTTTTGGTCTTATTGTTTTCATCTTGCCATCTATTTACCAATTTAACATCAACTCTGCGTTCATTATCCTCTAAAGTTTTACCGAATACAGAATTATTTAATAATTTGAAAAGATCTTGCTGAAAGACAGTTGTAGCTTGTTTTCTCAAATTTGTGTTTAGATTGATGTATTTTCCTAAGAAGCAGCTCTGTTTAAAAGTTAAAACTCGGTGGACTTGACCCAAAATCAACCCGTTGTCAATGCATGTCTTTAAATGAACATAATGAATAACGTACTGATATTTAGGATATAAGTTTGGGATAAGTTTAGATGTTGTACCACCAGGAGGAATAAACTTTTCTGCGCAAAATGGATAATCGTTGTGCAAATCATGTAATTCCTCTGGATACAATAAATCCACTTCAAGTATGTAACCAAAATCAGCATCGTCGGGAATATTCATTACGTCCAACTTATCGATTTCGTGTCTTTCTAATAAATGAAAATCAGATACCGGCAATGGCTGACACATACTATATCCATACAAATTATTACAATCTATATAAACTAAAAGGAATCTGGCTTAGATGGATCGTAATTTTGCATGTACCGGTTGTTTAGCCTCCGCATGCCTGGTCGAGCATAAGCAAATACCGCCACGAATACCCTTTTGTATCATTCGGATTATTTCCAAATCCGTAAGTAATTCCAAACTGAATACCAGTTTTGAGCAACATTGCATCAAATGATAAACTAGGCGCTGTTACGTAAAATGCAGGGTCCAATTGATAATTTACTTTGCAAACTTTGCGAAAGTTTTCAAAGACATCAGTAAGAAGTAACACATCTGTCTTAAGATATAAATCGGTATATTCCCCCAAATTTTTTATCTTAAATGTAGTCCAAACAGTATTAGCGTGAGTGTAATCGGAATCACTGATTGCTTCGTCTGTTAAAGAGTTATAAAAGCTTTCTTTAGCTGGAAGATTTTTTTCTAAAAACGAATTGATATCTTTCATGTGATCATATGGGTAAACACCTTTACGAGTAAGTAATTCGAATTCGTTATTCAAAGGAAAATATTTTCTCAAATAAACAAAGTCTGATTTGTCAAGACCCTTTGCTAGTTTTTCTAAACTGGTCCCTAAAAATTTAAACGAGTCCACAAATCTTATTTGAGCAAATTTTCCATTTCCAAGCTGTAAAAACTTTGTAAACGAAATGTAATTTTCTTTATTTTTTGGTATAACCCTAATAGGTCCTTCAGTATCTGCCAGCTGTTTTATAAACAAATGACAGTCGTAACCAGCCAAATTATGAAAGAAGATAGGAACGAGTTTAGGTACACTAAAACGCAAGTTACAATATTGATGAGCTGCCCCGCGATATCGTCCAGTCAGGTGACAGTGGTCTCTGACTTTATCGAACAATATTGCTTGATCGCAAATATGACAGATAGAGGCTTTAGCGTGAGCCTTTGTATCGTCTTTAGTGAAATTCATATTTACTTCATTATTCAATACTTGATAAATCTTTCTCACATCGTTGTAAAGACGTTCAATAAATACCTCGACACAATCTGTTCCTCTATATTGCACGTAACGATTTAGATTAGAATCAAATGAGCAGACTACGTGATAAGCGAATGCTGCTGGAATATGTTGTTGACGAGGAACAGTATAACTAGAAGTAGGATTAGGTTCGCACTCATCGAAAGGTGCTAAAATAGTTTCAAAGTCTGCGTACACAACAAAAGGAACATCTTGTTTCCGATCATAGTTTTTAAACTGGAGAATAGACCCTTTATCAGGTAGAATAGTACAAACACCACTACAGACATGATCATCGATAGAAGTTTGACTCGTGAAAACAGTAAACAATCGTCACAGAAATAAAGTTTGCTATGATGTTTAGTTATCTGACTTCTTACAAGACGTGACAAATTTTTTATTAATACGAAATGAGAATTATTGCTATTTTCAAGCCAAAGTAAATTAATTTTAGTTCTAGACTGAGACCGAAACTCTGATTTATATATTGGACCGACTATCTTACTATTTTATTATTTAACGCATACACATTAATACTTATGCCAGGATTGTTATGTTCAAATTTAGAGATATCGTCAAAAGTAACTGGGAATGACATACCTTCGATGTTGAGAACAGTTGCAAAATGAGGATAAGACGTAGTCCGCTCACCGTTCTTTGCTGCCGGGTATAGGGCGGCGACAACACTCCACAAAAAACAATGTTTATCCGTGTTTTTTATATTCAGACAAGCTTTTTTTTTTGGCAATTATTGGTGGCAAGTAACGAAAGACGAACCGGAACCATTTAATGGATCATATCTATTTATATTTACCTCTAAGTGCATATTGTTCAAAAAGGTCCAGCCACTGTCACGTTCCTGAAACTCTTCAATTTTCTTTTTTATGATGTTTAAGAGAGATTGAAACAGGTTATCAAGATCACAATTTCGATGAACCACAACATTTCTGGTAGCGAATGACTTTGTTTGTTGTGTATCGTTTTTAAATAAAAGAAAGTGAGCAAAATATTCTAAGTTGACCTTAAGGCTAGTATGTTTCTTTAAAGACCTCTTTATAAGTTCCAAAACTTTACATTGAATACTATGTAAAAAAGATTCGGGTACAGAGTGTTCAAAGAACTCATCAACCGGAATGCGATAAGAGGCACAACGACCGCGGAAGGCGGACGAGACCACGACGACGCCGTCAAGAACATGCTCGGCCGGCGTCTGCGCAACGCAGTGGTTCTTGTGTGCCATGCTCCGCAAGTGACCTACCCATCGCCTACTCTCCACAGACATGGAACAAGCAGTGCAGAAAGGCATCCTAATAGAAACCTAACAAAAAATATTTTATAATTATTGAAACTACCTATCTATAGAATTTCTATTTATTAACCCTGGTTATGCTAACCTATTTAATTAAAAATATCTAAGTACCTATTGAATGCAAAACCTAACTAAGAGTAATTGCTATTGGAACCAGGGTTAATAAAAGAACATACCAAAAAGCAAAGTATTTTTACTATAAAAACATGTCAGGTTACAAGTAAAATTTTATTAAATTAAATTTTATTAAATTTATTAAATTACTTAAATTTTTTCGGGTAAAACGTAGGCTGTACGTGGGAGAAGAATGAGGCTTTGGCTCTCTTCAAGAACCGTTGGAGTTGCTCCCACTCTTGTTGGTCGGAGTTGAGCTGCAACTTTAGGGTGACCAGCGCCTTGGTGTACCGCAGCTCCGGACGAGTAGCGAGCGCCTCCCGCGTTGAATAGACGCGAACTTCGACGTAGTTGCTCCCGTCCAGCGAACTCGTACTGCGCACCACCGAACCGTTGGCCACTCGGCTGCTGATGGAGCTCGTCAGCCTCTTGCCTGCGGTGCTACTCTGCCACGATGCGCGGTCAGTCGCTAGGTCCTCCTCTCCGTCAGACAGCAAGCCGAACACGTCGTGTTTGCTTGCTTTCTTTTTTGAAGATCTGAAATCAATATTTGTACATTAATTAACTTCATGAGTTTATTGATCATTCAAGGCCTGCGCGTTGAAATAATTATATGTAGAACTAGATAATTTGAATGTAAATCACAAGTTATTGAAGTAAAGTTAAATATAAGCAGCAGTATTTACCTAATTGAAGGCTGGCTTTTCCTCTTGACCTGCGATTTCACCGGAGCAGTGCTCTCTGCGTCAGAATCGAACCTGAAAATTATAGTTAAAATTGATCAGAACCAATTATCTAAACACAAAACTAAAGTACACTTAATATAGATCTAGGTAATTTGAATGTAAATCAAAAGTTATTTAAGTAAGTTAAAAGTTAAATATAAGTAGCCATATTTACCTTGTTGGAGCTCTACTTTTCCTCTTGACTAGCGATTTCACCGGGGCAGTGCTCTCTGCGTCAGAATCGAATCTGAAAATCATAGTTAAAATTGATCAGTACAAATTACCTAAACACAAAAGAAAGTATAATTAACGTATGTTTTCCGTATTGTTAAACTCTACGTAAATATTCATACTCACTTGGCAGATTGCTGCGGGTTTGACTTGGACCTCTTTCTCGATTGCAGAAACTCGGTTTCGGAGTCAGACCTGTCAAAGACAAACAAACTAAGTAAACTTGACTTTTCTTGAAGAGTTACCGTAAATAAAAAATAGACCTTTAAAGAAAAACAAAACACTAGCACGACAGGCAAGTTATTTTTACTAAGTTGAATTACATAGGTACTCACATGATAATTGATTACGGAATAAACTCACTCGAATAAAAACTTCGTCGCTTAAAGACTTAGAGCCCACTTCACTAGATGACGTCACGTATATGGAGAATAACTTCAGCGTAGTTTGTACGTAGCACAGAATGGAGACCCGACTTTAGAAACCACGTATTTATTTACCCAGTTTGACAATCTTGCAAAAAAATTTAGGGATGGCAGAAAGTAGTTCCTATGAACGCAGTATAATGAAAATAGACAGCTATTATTTATTTACAAAGTTGAATCAATCAATCGAGCCTTAAATCGATGTATAATAATATAAACTAGTTTTAAATAAACTGTACTTCATATTTTTTTTCAATTAAACTTGTAAAATAAATGCCAATTTGTATTAATATTTACTTGTAATAATTTAAAATTAGAATGCAAATAAATTTAATATAATTTTAAAATTAAAATATTGTTTTAAGGCAAGCACACACCAAATTATCAAATCCAGAGTAGCCATTAGTACAAACGATCTTTTGCCAACCCTGTTGAATGACTAGCTAAGCTTGCGCGCGCGTCATCGCTGCGCCGCCAACTTTAAGCAAAAATAATGTTTCATGTGTGACCTTAGTAAAGGAATAAAAAATATCTTTTACAAGAAATGTTTTATCTATCAATATTATTATTTTCAATTAAATAATCTAAAAATAAGGAATAGAATATTAAGCAGCAAAAAGATTTCCAATTAAGTAAATATAATTAATTATTCATGACATAAATTTGGGAGAAGGCGCATTCAGAAATTTGGGAAATTCCTAATAATAGTTTTTTTACACTTAGGTATTCAAGTTACATAATTATTGGACACCAATTCAAGGTACTTTTCGTTCATCAAGTACATACATTATTGAATTGTTATTTTAAAAATGCGATACCTACCTACTTAATTACCTTTGAATTAATGTATACTATATTTTAACCTTAGTCTAGATGACCAGGATCATAAAGAAGAGCACTCCAAACAGAGATGATATTATGTAGTAGGTAATTTAAAAAACATAATGAATCATAAAATGGAATTTTTCAATACTTATTTTGATCATTATTCTTAGGAATTAATTTAATTTATAAGACATTCAGATGTGAGGGTTGTGACTTTGACCCGAACCACAAATGTATCTGGTTTCTATAGTTCAAGGGTTTCAAGATAATAAAATTACGTAGGTATGTAATGTTGTCTTTCAGCGATGGTAGCTCAGTGGTTCTGGACGCGCCTTCCATACGGGGGGACCGGGTTCGAATCCGAGCATGCACCTCTAGATTTTTCCAAATCTATGTGCGTGTTTCTACCATCAACTCTGCGGTGAGGGAAAACATCGTGAGGAAACCTACACGTATCGGACAGATTCTGGAACATGTAACCATGGTTCAGTTGGTCTGGTTCCCCTGTTAAAGGGTTGCGAAGGTCAGACGGCAGTCGCTTCATTGTAATTACCAGACTCCCCAAATCATGAACCATGATCCAAGCGTACCCCGGGCTCCAGAGCGACAGCCTTGGGAATTACACGCTAAGATGCAGATGCAGGTAGCAGACGAGAACCTGGATTACCTGATGGTAAGCGACTGCCATCGCCCATGGACACCCGTAACGCCAGTTGAATCACAAGTGCGCTGCCAACCCTTAAAACTCCCTTTCCCCAGATTGGGTCTTCAGTGCCCTCACTCACGCAGCGAAACATAGCAGAGACGCTGCTTCACACTGATTTTCTGTGAGACCGTGGTATCACTCCGGTCGAGTCTGGCCCATCATACCGATGCGTGGCTTTCCCTTCAGTGAAGTTATATCATATTTCATTCATCGACAACGTTAAACATTCAGGAATCGGTGCATTTAGGTATATGTACGCTGAGGTGTCGTATGGCATCCGGCATGCGCGAAGCCGCCACAAGGTCACTGTCGCACCGCTTGAATATGAATCCAATAGATTACGAAATAATACAAAGTACCTATGTTATTATTTTTTTCTATTTTATGACTAGTAATTATTTAAATGGTTTCCTACGACTAGGTGGCAGACGAGAACCTGGATCACCTGATGGTAAGCGATTGCCACCGCCCATGGACATCCGTAACACCAGTTTTTTTTATTTGATAGGAGGCAGACGAGCATACGGATCACCTGATGGTAAGCGATTGCTGCCTCCCATGAATACCTGCCACCAGTGGAGTCACAAGTGTGCTGCCAACCTTTAACACCCCCTTACCCCTGGATTGGACCTCCGGTACCCTCACTCACGCAGCGAAACACAGCACAATGCTGCTTCACACCGGTTGAATCACAAGTGCGCTGCCAACCTATAAAACTCCCTTTCCCACAGATTGGGCTTCCAGTACCCTCACTCATGCAGTGATACATATAGCAGAGACGCTGCTTCACGCTGGTTTTTTTTTTTTATGTAATAGGTAGGCATACGAACAGACTGATCACCTGATGGTAAGCAATTGCCGCCGCCCATGAACACCCGCGACACCAGTGGAGTCACAAGTGCGCTGCCAACCTTTAAACCCCCCCCCCCCCCCCCCCTATCCCCCCGGATTGGGCCTCCGGTACCCTCACTCACGCAGCGAAACACAGCACAGTGCTGCTTCACGCTGGTTTTCTGTGAGGCTGTGGTATCACTCCGGTCAAGCCAGCCCATTCATGCCGAAGCTTGGCTCTCCCACGGTGTATGGTGGTTTTCTGTGAGACCGTGGTATCACTCCGATCAAGTTGTTCCATTCATACCGATGCGTGGCTCTCCCACCAGTCAAGTTATATCATATTTCATTCATCGATAACGTTAAACATTCAGGAATCGGTGCATTTAGGTATGTGTACGGTGAGGTGTCGTATAGCACCCGGCATGCGCAAAGTTCTACGTCATCGCGTTGTCGTCGCGGCATTTACGTATGGTCCAATTGAAAAACTTACAACCTATTGACTTTATCAACCTCGATAGCATAGTGGTCAAGGTGTAGTGCCTATACACAAAAGGTTCCGGGTTCAAAAAATAATTTTAAATTGCATCGCATTTGAATGGAGACTCACTCTGCTTTCATGATCAAATAAAGATAATACAGGGATTACCCTAGTTTGAAACTAAATGATCGATGTGATTTAATAGGATACATATTACATACTATTATTAACATAGTGGTGTAACATTACAAAACTATCCTAATGTTATAAAAACTAAAACTTACGAAGCAAAATTTTCTGATTAGATTTAATGTGATTTATTTATGTGTGTAGTTAATATTAGTTATATCTGTAGCTGACGATAAGAAATAACTAATCACTGATATTAATAAATAGAACATTTGCTTACCTATAAATTTATATGGAACCAGAATCTTATTCCTTGAATCTGTATTAGCTAAAAGAGAGATAAATTATGCAAGCTTGCCTAGTTATGCATTCATAATATACAAGGTGTGTCTATTAGTTAGAAAAGATAAATGTGTTATCAATATTTTAGTTCACTAAAATGCACATGCGCAAACGAATCTAAATCGCTTCAGCTTGTGCATAAGACCCGACCGACACTGCTGAGTTGGATATTACATTGTAATGTGCATTTTATTAATTCACAATCAAGAACGGTGGACAGATGGTGGTCGTTTAGCTAATTCATTTTTTTTAATGTTTTTTCGTATTCGTGGATGTAACCTAACAGCAAGCCTCTATACGTATAATACAAAAACTTAGTTGGGTGGAGAGACATGAGCCAAGCTGGTACAGAGAAATACTCTGGGTGTCTCTTGAGGCAAGCTGCTCACCCGATTAGTTTTAAGTTATACCTTATAGTGCTGACGCTGTCTAAGGGCATGAGTCTACATGACCCGTGAATACGATTTAAGAGGTGAAATGAATTAGGAAGATGGTCCACTTTTGTCCATGGTAATGTACAGATGATTCTTTTATCGTATTCGTGGATGTAACCTAACAGCAAGCTCCTATTACGTATAATACTAAAATTAGTTGGATGGAGAGACATGAGCCAAGCTGGTACAGAGAAATACTCTGGGTGTCTCTTGAGGCAAGCTGCTCATCCGATTAGTTTTTAAATTATACCTCATAGCGCTGTTGCTGTCTAAGGGCATGAGTCTTCGTGACCCGTGAATACGATTTAAGAGGTAAAATGACTTTGGGAGCTGGCTCACATTAGTCATTCGTAACGTACATATCATTGATTTACAGAACATAATGTTTATGATGTGCGACGGCTGTATCAAATCATGTAAGTACTGATCTGCAGTAAAACGCGACGCGGTTAACGAATCATTAACCCAACGATGTGTTAGGGCGACACTTTCTGATGATAATATTGTTCCTTCTAGCTTCTCTGAAGTGAGATCGCACATGCGATTGAACGAAAGTGAGCTAGAAGGAACAATATTATACTACTAAACTTAAGTATCATTTAGAGGACAGTGCATGACGTCATTGTTGAGCTTATAGCCTCTCTCTTAAAATATCAACCTAACCGAGTTTGTTTATTGTATACATTTATCGAATAATAGGTATCCTACAATTTTGTATTACAACAATATTATATTCTTTCTATGTATATATAGATAATTTCGATAATAATAACAAAATCCGATTGGGTTTCTGTCAGCCAAGTGTAAGGTTACCACGTGGGTTCGTGTATGGGGTCATACACGTTTTCAGGATGGTCGAGTGTAAGGTTTAATAAATTAGTGTTTTTAAAAACTGAATAAGAGATATTATTTTATGATTTTTAGCATTTAATTTAAAATAAATAAGTATTTGATTTGACTACTTCCGGAAAGAAATCTACGCGCGCCAAATGTTTCCCGCTAAAAGCAAGGCGCGCGCCATATTCTCCCGCTAAAAGCGAGGCGTAGTGGGGCGTCGACTTGGCTGACGGAGGGTCATTCGTTGTATAGTCGTCGAATAGTACGGTAGTACCGACTCTATAATAATTTGTGCTCACGAGTAACTGTTGTAAATAAGTGTTTGATTCAGTAAAATAGATATTTGAAAGTCTGCGTTTGATTTATTAGTCTACGGGTACCGACATAAGTCTACGGGTTCTTACATTATTCAGCTCTTTTTTTATTCTGAACTTATTTTTGAACGTTATTTATTTCCGTTTACCATCAGATGGGCCGCAAGCTCGTCTGCCTATTATAAGCAAAAAAAAAGGTTGTCTGGAAGAAATTGCTACAAGCGTTAAGATCGCCTAATTGTACTGTCTAATCTTGTTGTATCATATTTGTATTTTGTTTTTGTGCAATAAAAAATATCTATATAACTTTTTAAGTTCATTTTTTTTATTATTTATGTCGGATGTTTTTAAATATTAATTTATCTTTTTTAAATCGACGTTGTCTCTCTAAACACTTGACATTGACGGAATCACACGTGCGCGGGATCAAATCTATTAAAAGAAAATAGCTATGCCGATATTTTATGAACATTTCAGCAACTGGTTGCAAACCGAATTCACTGAGGCCAGCCCGAAAATCTCCTGGTCACTCCGAGCGTTAATCGGCGAAACGTGTCGTCTCCCGAATAGCGCTATAAATCTCTCTATACAATAACGTAATAGGCCCATGGGCAGTCTCCAAAGCGTCGGCACTTATATAAAGAGGGCCAAATGACGGGCAGTTGCTGGCGAATAGCTTGGTCTGATAACCCGCGCCATTACCGCGAGTTACTGGGAATGTATTTCAAGGGAAAAATGATAGTGTAAATTATTTTTTCCTTGTACGTTGTAAGTTGTCATAAGTTGCCATCATTTATAAGAATAAATAGCAACTTTTATTATTTTGGATATCACGACACGGTCGGACAGCAAAATATATTTTTTTACAAATCTGTAAATCTTCTTCAATCGATTCTAATCTTAATTTCTAACATCTTTGTGCAGACGAGCCTGAATACGAACGAACGAATAACCTAAATAAATATAAACTAAAAAACAGTCGTTTGGATTAAAAATACATTGCAATGCATTAAAAATTACAATATTACAATGCATTAAAAATACATAACCATTTACCAAACGCAATCATAAGTGAAACTAATATCAACACGTTTAAA
>CM032477.1:2396458-2444479 GCA_019059595.1 Marasmia exigua | reverse complement strand
TGATTATGACTGGGCAATACAGGAAAACGATATTACACATCGTATCAATGAAGTGAAAATTTCGGTTCCAGCCGTTACCAATATTGAATTATGGCCGGATATTTGATTTGGTCAAAATCGATTAGTTGAAAATAAGATGGCATTTCGTATACCAAATGACTAAACAAAAAATACAGGAAAATACCTAAACACAAAGTATCAATGAAGGTTAAAATTTTGGCTTCAGCCATAACCATGGCCGGTATATCGGATTTGGCTTTATCGATCTAGAGCAAAGTGAGGATTGCTTGTATGTATTATTGGACTGAGCAATACAGGAAAACGATAATAAACCCAATCGTATCAATGAAAGTGAAAATTTTGGCTTCACAGCCATAACCATGGCCGGATATGATTTGGTCAAGTATCGATCTAGAGCAAAGTGAGATTGATTTTGTATGTATGATGACTGGGCAATACAGGAAAACGATAAAACACATCGTATCATGAAGTTGAAATTTGGGGTTCAAGCCATAACCCATGGCCGGGATATCCGATTTGGTCATTATCGATCTAGAGCAAGTGTGAGTTGGATTTCGTATGTATTATGAACTGGGCAATACAGGAAAATGATATTACACATCGTATCAGTGAGTGAAAATTTCGGCTTCCAGCCATAACTATGGCCGGGGATACTCCGATTTGTTCATTATCGATCTAGAGCAAAGTAAGATTGATTTCGTATGTATTATGACTGGGCAATACAGGAAACGATAAACACATCGTATCAATGAAGTGAAAATTTCGGCTTCCAGCCGTAATCAATATTGGATTATGGCCGGGATATTCGATTTGGTCATAATCGATCTAGACCAAAACTAAGGTGGATTTCGTATGCCAAATGACTTAACAATACAGGAAAATGATATTACACATCGTATCAATGAAGTTAAAATTTTGGCTTCTAGCCATAACCATGGCCGGTATATCTGATTTGGTCATTATCGATCAAGAGCAGTGTAGGTTGGATTTCGTATGTATTATGACTGGGCACTACAGGAAAATGGTATTACACATCGTATCAGTTAGGTGAAAATTTCGGCTTCCAGCCATAACTATGACCGGGATATCCGATTTGGTCATTATCGATCTAGAGCAGTGTGAGTTGGATTTCGTATGTATTATGACTGGGCAATACAGGAAAATGATATTACACATCGTATCAGTGAAGTGAAAATTTCGGCTTCCAGCCATAACTATGGCCGGGATATCCGATTTGGTCATTATCGATCTAGAGCAAAGTAAGATTGATTTCGTATGTATTATGACTGGGCAATACAGGAAAACGATAAAACACATCGTATCAATGAAGTGAAAATTTCGGCTTCCAGCCGTAATCAATATTGGATTATGGCCCGGGATATTCGATTTGGTCATAATCGATCTAGAGCAAAATAAGGTGGATTTCGTATGCCAAATGACTTAACAATACAGGAAAATGATATTACACATCGTATCAATGAAGTTAAAATTTTGGCTTCTAGCCATAACCATGGCCGGTATATCTGATTTGGTCATTATCGATCTAGAGCAGTGTAGGTTGGATTTCGTATGTATTATGACTGGGCACTACAGGAAAATGGTATTACACATCGTATCAGTTAAGTGAAAATTTCGGCTTCCAGCCATAACTATGACCGGGATATCCGATTTGGTCATTATCGATCTAGAGCAAAGTGAGATTGATTTCGTATGTATTATGACTGGGCAATACAGGAAAATGATATTACACATCGTATCAGTGAAGTGAAAATTTCGGCTTCCAGCCATAACTATGGCCGGGATATCCGATTTGGTCATTATCGATCTAGAGCCAAAGTGAGATTGATTTCGTATGTATTATGACTGGGCCAATACAGGAAAACGATATTACACATCGTATCAATGAAGTGAAAATTTCGGCTTCCAGCCGTTACCAATATTGAATTATGCCGGGATATTTTGATTTGGTCAAAATCGATCTAGACCAAAATAAGATGGATTTCGCTATACCAAATGACTAAAAAATACAGGAAAATGACATAACACAAAGTATCAATGAAGTTAAAATTTTGGCTTCCAGCCATAACCATCGGCCGGTATATCGGATTTGGTTCTTTATCGATCTAGAGCAAAGTGAGATTGATTCGTATGTATTAGACTGGGCAATACAGGGAAAACGATAAAACACATCGTATCAATGAAGTTAAAATTTTGGCTTCCAGCCATAACCATGGCGGTTATATCGGATTTGGTCATTATCGATCTAGAGCAAAGTGAGATTGATTTCGTATGTATTATGACTGGGCAATACAGGAAAATGATATTACCATCGTATCAGTGAAGTGAAAAATTTCGGCTTCCAGCCATAACTATGGGCCGGGATATCCGATTTGGTCATTATCGATCTAGAGCCAAGT
Organism: Marasmia exigua; assembly: GCA_019059595.1. Lineage (NCBI taxonomy): Eukaryota > Metazoa > Arthropoda > Insecta > Lepidoptera > Crambidae > Marasmia > Marasmia exigua. The sequence goes on along the minus strand of CM032477.1, from coordinate 2,442,041 downwards.
GAGATTGATTTCGTATGTATTATGACTGGGCAATACAGGAAAACGATATTACACATCGTATCAATTGAAGTGAAAATTTCGGCTTCCAGCCGTAACCAATATTTGGATTATGGCCTCATGGCCGGTATATTGGATTGGTCATACAATCGATCTAGACCCCAAAAAGATGGATTTCGTATGCATATGGACTAAACAATACAGGACAACTGACATAACCACCCATCGTATTCAATGAAGTTGAAATTTCTCCTTCAAGCCATAACCATGGCCGGGATATCGGATTGATCATTATCGATCTAGAGCAAAGTGAGATTGATTTCGTATGTATTATGACTGGGCAATACAGGAAAACGATATTACACATCGTATCAGTGAAGTGAAAATTTTCTGCTTCCAGCCATAACTATGGCCGGGATATCCGATTTGAGTCTTTATCGATCTAGAGCAAAGTGAGATTTGATTTCGTATGTATTATGACTGGGCAATACAGGAAAACGATATTACACATCGTATCAATGAAGTAAAATTTCGGCTTCCAGCCGTAACCAATATTGGATTATGGCCGGATATTCCGATGTGGTCATAATCGATTTAGACCAAAATAAGATGGATTTCGTATGCATAATGACTAAACAATACAGGAAAATGATATAACACATCGTATCAGTGAAGTTGAAATTTCGGCTTCCAGCCGTAACCAATATTGGATTATGGCCGGGATATTCGATTTGGTCTTCGTAATCGATCTAGACCAAAATAAGAAGGATTTCGTATGCCAAATGACTAAACAATACAGGAAAATGACATAACACATCGTATCATTGAAGTTGAAATTTCGGCTTCAAGCCATAACCATAGGGCCGGGATATCGGATTTGGTCATTATCGATCTAGAGCAAAGTGAGATTGATTTCGTATGTATTATGACTGGCAATACAGGAAACGATATAACACTCGTATCAATGAAGTGAAAATTTCGGCTTCCAGCCGTAACCAATATTGGATTATGGCCGGGATATTCGATTTGGTCATAATCGATCTAGACCAAAATAAGGAGGATTTCGTATGCCAAATGACTAAACAATACAGGAAAATGACATAACACACATCGTATCATTGAAGTTGAAATTTCGGCTTCAAGCCATAACCATGGCCGGGATATCGGATTTGGTCATTATCGATCTAGGGCAAAGTGAGATTGATTTTCGTATGTATATGACTGGGCAATACAGGAAAACGATATAACACTTCGTATCATTGAAGTTGAAATTTTCGGCTTCAAGCCATAACCATGGCCGGATATCGGATTTGGTCATTATCGATCTAGAGCAAAGTGAGATTGATTTCGTATGTATTATGACTGGCAATACAGGAAAACGATATTACACATCGTATCAATGAAGTGAAAATTTCGGCTTCCAGCCGTAACCAATATTGGATTATGGCCGGGATATTTGATTTGGTCATAATCGATCTAGACCAAAATAAGATGGATTTCGTATGCCAAATGACTAAACAATACAGGAAAATGACATAAACACATCGTATCAATGAAGTTAAAATTTTGGCTTCCAAGCCCATAACCATGGCCGGTATATCGGAATTTGGTCATTATCGATCTAGAGCAAAGTGAGATTGATTTCGTATGTATTATGCCTGGGCAATATAGGAAAACCATATAACACATTGTATCAATGAAATTGAAATTTGGGCTTCAAGCCATAACCATGGCCGGGTGTATCGGATTTGGTCATTATCGATCTAGACCCAAAGTTAAGATGGATTTCGTTATGCAATATGTCTAAACAATACAGGAAAAATTATAATGACACAACGTATCAATGAAGTTGAAATTCGGCTTCAAGCTATAACCATGGCCGGGATTCGGATTTGGTCATTATCGCTCTAGAGCAACAGTGGGAGAATTGATTTCGTTTGTATTATGACTGGGCAATACTAGGAAAACGATATTACACATCGATCAAGAAGTGAAACTTTCGGCTTCCAGCCAGTGGACCCTATGGATTTGGCCGGAATATTTGATTTGGTCCAAATCGATCTAGTTGAAAATAAGATGTATTTCGTATACCAAATGACTAAAAAATAACAGGAAATGAATAACACATCGTAATCAATTAGTTAAAATTTTGGCTCCGCCATAAACATGGCCGGTATATCGGATTTGTCCTTTATCATCTGAGCAAAGTGATATTTATTTCGTTGTCTTCTGACTGGGCATCAGGAACCACTATAACAACATCGTATAATGAGGTTGAATTTCGCTTCAAGCCATAACCGTGGGCGAGATAGGATTCGGTCATTATCGATCTAGAGCACAAGTGAGATTGATTTCGTATGTATGATGACTGGGCAATACAGGAAAACGATAAAACACATCGTATCAATGAAGTTAAAATTTTGGCTTCCAGCCATAACCATGGCCGGTTTATCGGATTTGGTCATTATCGATCTAGGGCAAAGTGAGATTGATTTCGTATGTATTATGACTGGGCAATACAGGAAAATGATATTACACATCGTATCAGTGAAGTGAAAATTTCGGCTTCCAGCCATAACTATGGCCGGGATATCCGATTTGGTCATTATCGATCTAGAGCAAAGTGAGATTGATTTCGTATGTATTATGACTGGGCAATACAGGAAAACGATATTACACATCGTATCAATGAAGTAAAAATTTCGGCTTCCAGCCGTAACCAATATTGGATTATGGCCGGGATATTCGATTTGGTCATAATCGATCTAGACTAAAATAAGGAGGATTTCGTATGCCAAATGACTAAACAATACAGGAAAATGACATAACACATCGTATCAATGAAGTTGAAATTTCGGCTTCAAGCCATAACCATGGCCGGGATATCGGATTTGGTCATTATCGATCTAGAGCAAAGTGAGATTGATTTCGTATGTATTATGACTGGGCAATACAGGAAAACGATAAAACACATCGTATCAATGAAGTGAAAATTTCGGCTTCCAGCCGTAATCAATATTGGATTATGGCCGGGATATTCGATTTGGTCATAATCGATCTAGACCAAAATAAGGTGGATTTCGTATGCCAAATGACTTAACAATACAGGAAAATGATATAACACATCGTATCAATGAAGTTAAAATTTTGGCTTCCAGCCATAACCATGGCCGGTATATCTGATTTGGTCATTATCGATCTAGAGCAGTGTAGGTTGGATTTCGTATGTATTATGACTGGGCACTACAGGAAAATGGTATTACACATCGTATCAGTTAAGTGAAAATTTCGGCTTCCAGCCATAACTATGACCGGGATATCCGATTTGGTCATTATCGATCTAGAGCAAAGTGAGATTGATTTCGTATGTATTATGACTGGGCAATACAGGAAAATGATATTACACATCGTATCAGTGAAGTGAAAATTTCGGCTTCCAGCCATAACTATGGCCGGGATATCCGATTTGGTCATTATCGATCTAGAGCAAAGTGAGATTGATTTCGTATGTATTATGACTGGGCAATACAGGAAAACGATATTACACATCGTATCAATGAAGTGAAAATTTCGGCTTCCAGCCGTTACCAATATTGAATTATGGCCGGGATATTTGATTTGGTCAAAATCGATCTAGACCAAAATAAGATGGATTTCGTATACCAAATGACTAAAAAATACAGGAAAATGACATAACACAAAGTATCAATGAAGTTAAAATTTTGGCTTCCAGCCATAACCATGGCCGGTATATCGGATTTGGTCTTTATCGATCTAGAGCAAAGTGAGATTGATTTCGTATGTATTATGACTGGGCAATACAGGAAAACGATAAAACACATCGTATCAATGAAGTTAAAATTTTGGCTTCCAGCCATAACCATGGCCGGTATATCGGATTTGGTCATTATCGATCTAGAGCAAAGTGAGATTGATTTCGTATGTATTATGACTGGGCAATACAGGAAAATGATATTACACATCGTATCAGTGAAGTGAAAATTTCGGCTTCCAGCCATAACTATGGCCGGGATATCCGATTTGGTCATTATCGATCTAGAGCAAAGTGAGATTGATTTCGTATGTATTATGACTGGGCAATACAGGAAAACGATATAACACATCGTATCAATGAAGTGAAAATTTCGGCTTCCAGCCGTAACCAATATTGGATTATGGCCTATGGCCGGTATATTGGATTTGGTCATAATCGATCTAGACCCAAAAAAGATGGATTTCGTATGCATAATGACTAAACAATACAGGAAAATGACATAACACATCGTATCAATGAAGTTGAAATTTCTCCTTCAAGCCATAACCATGGCCGGGATATCGGATTTGATCATTATCGATCTAGAGCAAAGTGAGATTGATTTCGTATGTATTATGACTGGGCAATACAGGAAAACGATATTACACATCGTATCAGTGAAGTGAAAATTTCGGCTTCCAGCCATAACTATGGCCGGGATATCCGATTTGGTCTTCATCGATCTAGAGCAAAGTGAGATTGATTTCGTATGTATTATGACTGGGCAATACAGGAAAACGATATTACACATCGTATCAATGAAGTAAAAATTTCGGCTTCCAGCCGTAACCAATATTGGATTATGGCCGGGATATTCGATTTGGTCATAATCGATCTAGACCAAAATAAGATGGATTTCGTATGCATAATGACTAAACAATACAGGAAAATGATATAACACATCGTATCAGTGAAGTTGAAATTTCGGCTTCCAGCCGTAACCAATATTGGATTATGGCCGGGATATTCGATTTGGTCATAATCGATCTAGACCAAAATAAGGAGGATTTCGTATGCCAAATGACTAAACAATACAGGAAAATGACATAACACATCGTATCATTGAAGTTGAAATTTCGGCTTCAAGCCATAACCATGGCCGGGATATCGGATTTGGTCATTATCGATCTAGAGCAAAGTGAGATTGATTTCGTATGTATTATGACTGGGCAATACAGGAAAATTATATGACACAATGTATCAATGAAGTTGAAATTTTGGCTTCAAGCTATAACCATGGCCGGGATATCGGATTTGGTCATTATCGATCTAGAGCAAAATAAGATGGATTTCGTATGCATAATGTCTAAACAATACAGGAAAATTATATGACACAATGTATCAATGAAGTTGAAATTTTGGCTTCAAGCTATAACCATGGCCGGGATATCGGATTTGGTCATTATCGATCTAGAGCAAAGTGAGATGGATTTCGTATGCATAATGTCTAAACAATACAGGAAAATTATATGACACAACGTATCAATGAAGTTGAAATTTCGGCTTCAAGCTATAACCATGGCCGGGATATCGGATTTGGTCATTATCGATCTAGAGCAAAGTGAGATTGATTTCGTATGTATTATGACTTGGCAATACAGGAAAACGATATTACACATCGTATCAATGAAGTGAAAATTTCGGCTTCCAGCCGTAACCAATATTGGATTATGGCCGGGATATTTGATTTGGTCAAAATCGATCTAGACCAAAATAAGATGGATTTCGTATACCAAATGACTAAAAAATACAGGAAAATGACATAACACATCGTATCAATGAAATTAAAATTTTGGCTTCCAGCCATAACCATGGCCGGTATATCGGATTTGGTCTTTATCGATTTAGAGCAAAGTGAGATTGATTTCGTATGTATTATGACTGGGCAATACAGGAAAACCATATAACACATCGTATCAATGAAGTTGAAATTTCGGCTTCAAGCCATAACCATGGCCGAGATATCGGATTTGGTCATTATCGATCTAGAGCAAAGTGAGATTGATTTCGTATGTATGATGACTGGGCAATACAGGAAAACGATCAATCAATCAAATAATTCTTTATTTGCATTGGCTTGTATACAGCACTTACAAATCGTCATACATTTTAATGACTTAAAACTATTTATAAGTACTTATGTATAATTTACATGTTAATACATATATATGTTGATACATAAAATATACTAAAGAAATAAATAAACATAATGCGATTCTACCATCGGCTCGGAAAGTTGTTTCTGGTCGAGAAGATCCGGCAAGAAACTCGCCAGTTACTCTTTTTAATCGCCAAACTTTCATACAATGTTGTGTCATCATCATACCAAGCCATACAGTTTAATTGTTACACAAAATAAAATAAAGGAAATAATAATAAAATAAATATTATGAGGTAAACCGAAGCAGACCAGTCCCCAAAGGTGGCACCTGTTCACAAGTATGACGTACGTGTCAGCCATCATTTCACTCAACCATATTAGAGGGAATGTAATGACCCGCCACATAGCGCCACCACCTCAGAGACATTTGAGTGAGCATGACTACTTAGGTTCCCCTCATAGGTCACAAAGAGTAGTAGTTACTTAATCCAGACTAATAAACTGCAGGACGAGGTGTACAATAGTAGGTGGTTAGCATCTTGTCAATTATTGAATAATCAATATAAATCAATTTTTATACATTCAAAATAAAAAATGTCTTTATTCAATAAAGAACATTTATGAATGTCAAATATTATGGTAATTACAATTTTCATTCTTATACAAATTATGATTACAGTGACAGTATGATATACAATGCTTATAATCAATATCGTTTAGATAAATTGTCAATGAAAAATTATGAAATGAATTATACATTAGAGGACAGGCGAAGAGATCAACATGTCCAGGAATCCTTATCATTCAAATAATCCTCTACTTTATAGTAGCCTTTCTGCATTAGGCAGTTTTTTACATGCAACTTAAACTTATGTACCGGTAAATCAATAATATTTTGAGGTAACTTATTAAACATTCTAATGCTCAATCCTACAAATGAACTTCCAATTTTATGAAGTCTTAGATTTGGGACAGCAAGCCTATGTTTATTTCGCGTGTTAAAGCTATGAAAATCAGATTTTTGCGAGTAAAGGTGCAAGTTCTTGCGTACAAACATAATACAATCAAAAATGTATTGAGATGATACGGTTAAAATATTGATTTCCTTGAATACTTCTCTAAGTGAGTCACGTGATCTAAGACCGTAGATGGCACGGATGGCCCTCTTCTGCAAAATGAAGATGGCTTGTAAGTCAGCACCGGATCCCCACAGTAGTAGACCATATGACATCAGACTATGAAAATAGCTAAAATAAACCAGTCTCGCTGTCTCGATATCAGTCAGATTCCTTATCTTTCTGACTGCATATGCAGCTGAACTAAGTCTTCCTGCCAAGACAGCAATATGAGGGCTCCATTGCAATTTTGTATCCAGAGTGATACCTAGAAAAACTGTGGAGTTTGTGACTTCGATAGGTTCGTTATTCATGACAATATTCATTTTGACCTGCCTTACATTAGGCATTGTGAACTTAACACATTTTGTTTTCTTTGAATTAAGAACCAAGTTATTATAAGTAAACCACTGTAGTACTTGAGAGAGTGTGTTATTTACTTCGTCAACATTTTTCTTTTGCCTATCAACCTCAAAAATCAAGGATGTATCGTCAGCAAATAACACTATCTCACATAGATCATTGGTATAGTAAGGAAGGTCATTTATATAGATTAAAAAGAGCAAGGGCCCCAATATAGAGCCCTGGGGCACACCCATGGTTAGAGGGGCGCCAGAAGAGTTAGTTCCATTGACATTGACCTTCTGAATCCTATCTGATAAGTAAGATTTGATTAGACTTAGTGAGGTGTCTATGACACCGTAATGCTGTAACTTCATTAGCAATGTTTCATGATTGACGCAATCGAATGCTTTAGACAAATCACAGAATATTCCAATAGCATCTCGCTTTTTCTCCCACGCATCAAATACATGTTTGATAAGCGCCACTCCAGCATCAGTAGTGGATTTCCCTTTTGTGAATCCAAATTGCTTACTGTGCAATATTTTATTCAGGTTTAAATGAGACAATAACTGAGTAAATATTACTTTTTCAAAAATTTTGCTGAGAGCAGGCAGTATAGAAATAGGTCTGAAGTTAGACGGGTCACTTTTCTCACCCGACTTGAATAACGGTATTATTTTACTGTATTTCATCATATCGGGAAATTGACCGTCGTCAACACATTTATTAAATATTATTGCTAAGTGGGGTGCGATAGAATGCATTATATTTTTGATTATATCTACCGAGATGCCCCATAAATCCTCAGTCGGTTTCATATTTAATTCTTTGAATGTTTTTAAAATTATATTAGAATTGACATGATTGAATCTAAAAGGCGTGTTGCACTTATCAACATGAGACCTGAGGAGAGAAGCAGCGAGATGTGGACTGGAATTCAATTGATTGGTTGTTGTGACTGGTATATTAGAAAAGAAAGACTGAAATGTTTCTGCTACTTCAGAGTCAGAAACAAGTGATTTGCCATCAATTTTAAGAGAGAGCTTGTTGTCTTTTGTTTTATTTTTACAAGTCTCTTTATTTATTATCTTCCATGAGATTTTACTTTTATTAGGGGCTTTTATTATTTTGTCTTTAAAATAATTTGATTTTGCCATTGCACATACTTTTTTGAATAATTTTGAGTATGTTCTGACATATTCAATTAAATTAGCGTTTTCAGAATTGGCTTTGATATCATATAATTCAAACAGCCTCTTTCTGCTTTTATAGATGCCTGTAGTGGCCCAGTCACTGAATTCAGTTTTAGAACTATCTAATTTAATTGTTTTTTTAGTGAAAATCTGATTATATTCTTTTTCAACCACATTAAAAAGCATATTATAAAGCTGATTAGCATTTCCATCGTGACATGATAATGCAGGTACCTTTCTAGAAATATTTTCTTTAAATTTTTCTTTACGGTTTACAGTTATTGGCCTGCACACAAAGCTACATGAAGAGGGTGCATGACTGTATTCAAACATTACTAGTTGTCCACTATGATCTGAGTTTATGAAGTTTATTATGGACTTGAGTAGGTAGCATTTGGGAATTCGAATTCACTTTTATCACTAAGCCACAAAAAAAGGGAATTAGAATCTCTAATCGCGCGGCGATTGGCGATTCTAATTCCCTTTTTTTTGTGGCTTAGTGATAAAAGTTAATTCGTATTCCCAAATACTACCTCCTTCCTATTACCTACCTAATACTGCCTCCGGTATAATAGTAACTGTAATAGCAAGTATTCAACAAATCATGTTTCTTTCATAATTGCATAATAAGATTTTGCGTTCCTGTTTCAGTCAACAAGCATAGGTAATGCCTTACTCATGTTCAAATTACTGTGTATGTACGTGCGTGTGTGTGTACCTACATGTATTAGACACTTACCTAAATTGGAGCATAACTCATGTCTGAAAAAGATTGACTAGGTAACTAGTGGCAGTTTGCTCAAGGTTTGTTCTAGCCTGTTTGGTCGTATCAATATGACTTTATTTATGGACTAACAAGTTGCATCGTATATTCTTTTAGTTCTCAAAATATTGGTAGCCAGATTTAAAATTGTGCAAAATTTTGTGGTATGCTCTAGCCCGTTTGGTCGTACCGAATCTGTTCCACAACCAGATTTACTAACCACGTTGTGCTGTTCTTCCAAACTGTTTCAAAAATGTTAGGCACCTAGAATTGACACCTTCGCATAGCATTTAAGAACGTAATCTGTCATGCTTAGCGGCCGTTTGCTCAAGGTTCATTCTAGCCCGTTTGGTCGTACCCAACATTTGTACTCCAGTAGGATTTACTTAGCATATTGTGGCTTTCTTCCGAATTGTTTCCGAGAGGCACCTAGAACCACTAGCACGTTAACAAATAATCAGCCCGTTTGGTCGCACCAATATTTTTGATAAGAATTTACGAATCACTTTGTGAAATTCCACACTAGTTCAGACGTATTGATACCTAGAACCAAAAACCTTCACTAGATTACATGTAATCTTCCTACTCGTGTCGCTGTCCCGCTTGTAATGAACTTAAACTATAATAATACAGCGAAACGTTCTCTTACAGTCGCCTGCAATGAAATGAAAACACATGGTCTCTTAAGACCGAACAATAAGGTTCATATTCGAAGGAGATTGTATACTTGTTAGTGCACGTAACTGTACTGTAGGCATTTGTTTGCATTCTACATACTTTTGCTGCGTCAAGAAATATATGGTTATAATGCTACGATGTCACTATTGCATAAAGGTAGACTCCTTTAAAAGCGATGCTATATTAATTTTGTATGACGCAAATTATAGCACTGTGTTTGTTACTGCAATTTTTCGTATAGCATGCGCTGGGTTGCAGTCCTAAGCATTTCCTGTTGGTAAAATGATATTTTAGCTAGTTAATAACCATACTATGACTTTGCTTGTTGATTACGATGTAAACCTGAAGTAACTAAATGCTAAATATATAATAAATACATATATAGTATACACCATGTTATTCCTGGGGCACGGTTTCACTATGATCTAGGAATTGGGGAGTCTGGTAGTTACAATGAACTGACCACCGTCTGACCTTTCCAGCTCTTAGACAGGAGAACCAGCCTACTGAATTATGATTACACGCTCAGAATCATTATCTCAACCATTGAAAAACTATCCGAAACGTGTAGGTTTCTCACCGTCGATTTAGTGACAGAAATAAGCACATACATTTAGGTGTACAAGTAAAATTGAATAATCCTGCAGCGCATGCCTGGATTTAAACCCCTGACCTCCCGTTATGACGGTGCACGTTTTTAACCACTAGGCTATCATCACTACTTACGTAGGTATTCCACTTCTACGTAATATAAAATTTTATAGTGGTATAAAAGTACCTAATAATAATAATAGTCCATTTCGACCGTGGGAGAGCCAAGCTTCGGCATGAATGGGCCGGCTCGACCGGAGTGATACCACGGTCCCACAGAAAACCGGCGTGAAGCAGCGCTGTGCTGTGTTTCGCTGCGGGAGTGAGGGTACCGGAGGAGGGTTTAAATGTTGGCAGCGCACTTACGACTCCACTGGCGTCGCGGGTGTCCATGGCGGGCGGCAATTGCTTACCATCAGGTGATCCGTCTGTTCGCCTGCCTACTTATTACATAAAAAAAAGGTTCTCCTGGTCGAATTACGGCTACGGCGACCAATCTCAAGGATCAACCATCTTCGCAGGGCATGTTATAGTGCACAAGTGTGTGCGCAAAGCACAAGTGCGTAAGGGAATACCCTTACGCTCATATTCCGATGGGACAGCAGGTCTGACACGACCCGAGAGGATTGGGTGCAGGAGGCTTAAAGTGTTTTCCAAGGCACGGGGGGTACCAGACCGCCAAACTTCCAGACTCCGGGCTGACACTGAGAAATTCATGACAGAAACACTCAGGTACAAATGTTTAACCCGACCCCGGAATCAAACCGAAGACCTCTTGCGCAGCCGTCCCCCGAGCGCGACTCACTAGCCACTGGGTCACGGTGGTTGTCGAGGAGAGTATACCTGATCCCTAACTAAGATATGTTACGATGTTTTCCCTTTACCACCGACTTATTGGTAGACGTGAGCACATACTCGTACGCATACTCACTGTGCTGTCATCGCTACTTACGTACACCACTTTTTTATGTGATAGGTGGCACATGGAAAGACGGATCACCTGATGGGGAGCAATAGCTGCCACTCATGGACACCCGCAACACCATCGGTGTGCTACCAACCTTTGAAACCCTCCTTTTCCCCGAATTGGGTCTCCGGTACCCTCACTCACTCGACGAAACATAGCACAGACGCTGCTTCACACCGGTTTTCTGTAAGGCTGTGGTATCTCTTCGGTCGATCCGGTCCATTCATGCCGAAGCGTGGCTCTCTCAATTGTGAACTTCAATGTATTACCTAATTTTCTTTATTTACACTCTGGTGGTATAATAATAATTGTGGCAAACAACATTCCGTTCCGTTCCGTGGGAGAGCCATGCTTTGACATGAATGGGCCAGCTCAACCGGAGTGATACCACGGTCTCACAGAAAACTGGCGTGAAGCAGCACTGTGCTGTGTTTCGCTGCGTGAGTAAGGTTACCGGAGGCCTAATATGAGGGAAAGGAAGGGTTTAAAGGTTGGCAGCGCTACCTATATGTCATGTTAATTTATAGCCTTGTGGTATAAAAACAATCATATGGTAAAGATGTTAATGGAGTATACCTGACCCCGAACTAAAGTATGAACAATGTTTTCCCTCTATGTATTTTTTATTTAATTCATACTCTTGTGATAGTAAAAAATGTGTGGCTAATAAGCATATACCTGTTCCCAAACTAAGGATTTCCTGTTGTAAATTAATAGATTTATTACACACAAGACCTACGGGATAGGTGGTAAGTACCTACATTTATTTTCCTAAATTGTATTTAGCATCATTTCCGTAATTGCTAACTCTTAGAAAAAATATTTATTCAGCGCTGGTCAACATTTTCAGGGTTTTAGTAACATTTTGTTTACTGGTTGATTCGAGTGCCCTACATTTTGTTGTATTGATTGAAAGTAATGCTATAGGTACAACAAATGTTGAGCGCCTCATTGCTTACCATTCAATATTTTTTAAATAAATTGAGACTTTTCAATCAATAAAATATCATTAATTCAGTGCTGCCCCGTTGTAATAGTACCTATAACCTTCGTCGTCATCTTCGCCGTCATCTTCTCAAAGCCGACGCTTCGAAGCCCGGGGTACTACTACCTACCTATCGTCACCTTTAAGTGCTATTTTTGCCGTAACCACGAAGATCCACTGCGTAGAAATAATGTTCGTAAGTTTTATCTATTATTCACTTTATTTGTGTGTTTTTTTTATTCTAACTATTTTAGTGACTTAACCACTTGTCTTGTTTTAGGTCGGACGTTGAATATTATAAAACCAAGTCCGCCGCTAAATCGCGCAAAGTCCTCAACAAGGAGGACTTTGGTTCTGAAGACGAAACAATCAACAAACCGTAAGTACCTAAACAGTTAATACAGTGACTTGCTTATCCTATGCGGATGGGTGGGTATTAACGAATGCTTTGGATTACTCAATTATTACTCTTACAATGTTAATTTACGATTATAAGTTTTCAAAACATATCTTTCTGTTTTCTATAGACCAAGCCAACGATCACGAAACCTGACCAAGAAACAGTTGTATGAATCAGACGAGGAGAGCTCGAATAAAAAGTGAGTTTTCACAATGGTTTTTTTATGTTGTATTACAATTGCCTTTCAGCTTAGAGTTTAATGTATTAATGTTTCATCTAAAATTACAGATCCGCGACGAGAGACCCACGACCAAGAAAAGTTATAAAGAAGTCGGTGTACGAGTCGGACGACGAGGAATCGAATTTACCGTAAGTTTTAACAGTTTATTTAATGGTTATCCTGAGTCATGGGTTCGATCTCAACTCAGAATTTATATTTATGTGATAAGTGTTTCTGTTTATTTCAATATTTGTGTCAGTTTATTAACATTTCATGGATAGTAATATATTAATTATAATTAATAATTAATTTATGTTTATTTGAATAAGTGGAAACTTAACTTAAATTGTAATGTAACTCTAGATGTACTGTGTGTTTCCCTAACATTAAATAGATAAATTTATAATACCTTCATTTACCTTAAACCCTTAAGCTGTGTATCACAGAATCAGATTAATGTAGGTATGTGATTTTGTCTGATATTTATTATTTATTTTTAACCGAGGTCCATTTCTTGATTTCAGCACAAATAAAACGGTGAAGAAGCCTGCTCCTAAACGAGGAAGACCTGCCGGGTGGAAACTAGACTTCGACGACGAGGCTGAGGAGATCAAAGCCAGCCGCACGCGCAAGCCAGTCAACCCTCTCCAGTCCGTGCTGACGCGTCGCGTGGCCGACGGGTGTCTGCGCCGCACTGCCTCGCTGCCGGGCGACCTATTTGTGGAGCTGCGGCTGTACAATAGCAGCGACATAAAGTGCGTGGAACCCAAAGATCGTTGGCAACACTCAGTCTTGTCGTTGAAGTACCAGACTGACTCCGAGGCTGATGAATTGGAGCTACTGCGCCAGTTCATCAAACGTGCCCGCAGGGACTTCGTTGAAGAAGGGACGTTCTTCGCCGACAAAAAAAAATAACTTTTTTTTTATATTGTATTTTTTTAATATATTAACATTTTTTATTAGATTATTTTTGATTATTCTAACCGGTGTCCAGCCTATTTATTATCTTTTTTAGTTTTGCTCAGTTTTACAAAATGTCGAAAAGGTCGATATATTGCACAGTGTGTGATGTATCTGTAAGAAGTAATGTTTTTTCTGCTCATTTAAAAAGTACATTACATAAAAATAACTCCGCTATCGAATTAAGTGATGGTATAGAAAAAATATGTAGCGCGTTCCGTAATCGAATCGCCTCGTATCGCCTGCGCGATAGCGCTGCGGAAACGCAGATGCCGTTTGAATTTTTACGCGGCTTGCGCGCGCGCCTGCACCAGCTTTTACAAGCGCGACAATTGACTTTTAATAGTATCAAAGTCAATTTTGAACTATTTGCCGAATTTAGTCTTCAAAGTAAAGACAGTAGTGAAATTAAATCTTTTGCTACAGAAAACATCACTATACATAAAGGTTTTGATTTTGAGGAAATTTTTACCCAATTATTGAGTATTTTATCTAGTAAAATTGATGAATTTCAAGAACGCGATAGCGGTTGGTTATTTTTACGTAATTTATACTTAGAAATTAATATCAATAAGTACAATCCTCTTAGAGCATCAAAATTTATTGATTTACCGCAAGCTTTGAAACTCAAACGGGCTTGCATTAATATTCAGAACAAAGATCAATTTTGCTTTCTGTGGAGTATAATGGCTGCTCTATTCCCAGCTCAAAGAAATGCACATCGAACTTCGTCTTATCCGCATTTTAAGAGCGTTCTAAATATAAGAAATATGTCATTTCCAGTCAGTTTTACCGACATTAAAACATTTGAAAGAAATAATCCTAGTATTAGTGTTAATGTGTATGGACTTAAAAATAAAACGAGCATAGTAGGACCCCTATATCGCACTCAAAGTAGGAAAAAAAACCATATAAATTTGCTGTTCATTGAAAAAGGAATTCTTACACATTACTGCTTGATAAAAAACTTGAGCCGTTTGATGAGATCTCAGCTAACTAAACACCACAGTAAAATATTTTTTTTGTGACGATTGTATGATGTTTTTTGATAATGAACCTAAATTCGATGCTCATGTTTGTGGTGGTGTCGCAACTGTTTTGCCGAAGCGGGGCTCACTCATTCAATTTAAAAATTATGAAAAAATGCAAGACATGCCTTTTGTAATTTACGCGGATTTTGAGTCATTATTGCAGGTCAGTTTGGACGGCCCTAGTTCAACTTGTACGGAAACATTCCAAAAACATATTCCGGCTGCATTTGCTTATTATGTAGTATGCTCATATGATAGTTCCTTAAATCGTTACGTGTCTTACCGTGGTAAAAACTGTGTAGAGATATTTATTGAAAAACTTAAACAAGATATATTTAAAATATTTCAATATTATAAAAAAACAATGCCAATGAAAAAAATGACTACTGAGGAAAACGAGTCTTTCTGTTCAACAAAATTCTGTTATCTTTGCAATCAAATGTTATTTGATGATAGAGTTAGAGACCACTGCCATCTTACGGGGAAATATCGCGGCGCTGCACATTCGTATTGCAATCTGAAATATCGCTTACCTCAATTCGTACCAGTGTTTTTTCACAATTTGTCTGGCTACGACAGCCACTTATTTATATCTCAGTTAGGACAAACATCGGGACCAATAAAAGTTATAGCTAAAAACAAGGAAAACTATATATCGTTCACTAAATATTTTACAAGTGAGGATAATGCTTATATGGCAGTGCGCTTTGTGGATTCGTTTAAGTTTTTAGGCACAAGCCTCGATAAACTAGTATCTAGTTTAAACACCGAAGATTTTCAGCATTTATCAAATATTTTCCCAATTAAAGAACAGTTTGAACTGTTAAAAAGAAAAGGAGTGTATCCGTATGAATACATAACCAACTGGGAATCATATAAAGAAAAAAAAATACCATCGCGTGAATGTTTTTATAGTAGTTTAACTGAATGTAGTATTTCAGAGTCAGATTATGAACACGCGGAACGAGTTTGGAAAACGTTTAAATTAAACAACCTTGGCGAATACACAGATTTATATTTGAAATCAGACGTTATTTTGTTAGCAGACATCTTTGAAAATTTTCGTCGTACATGTAAATTAAATTACAATTTGGATCCATCTTTTTATCTTACGGCTCCAAGTTTGAGTTTTGATGCTATGCTTCTGAAGACTAAGGTAAAACTTCAGCTTATTGACGACTTAGAGATAATACGTATTATACAGAAAGGTATCCGCGGAGGTATATGTCTATGTCCAACTAGATATGCAAGGGCAAACAACCAGTACCTGAGTGATTATGATCCCTCTTCACCTGACAACTACTTATTTTACATAGACTGCAATAATTTGTACGGTTACGCTATGTGCTCGTATTTACCTCATTCTGACTTTAGAATATTAAATGAATCAGAATTTAATATTTTTGATGTTTTGAACACTCCAGACGACTCTGAGGTAGGTTTTATTTTGGAAGTTGATTTAGAATATCCAGAAAATTTACATAATTTACACAATGAATTACCTTTTTGCCCCCAAAAATTTACGCCACCCGGGTCTAAAACATCAAAATTGATACCGAACTTATATGATAAATTTAATTACGTTATCCATTATATACATTTAAAAACATGTTTAAATCATGGGTTAAAATTAAAGAAAGTTCACAGGGTAATAACATTTAAGCAAAGCCCTTATTTAAAGCAATATATTGATTTAAATACAGAGTTACGGCAAAAAGCAACTTCCTCATTCGAACAGGATTTTTTCAAATTATTGAATAATAGTATATTTGGAAAAACTTTGGAGGATCCAGAAAAACGGCTAGATGTAAGACTAGTTAATCAGTGGGTGGATAATGAAAACATAACGAAAAAACAATTAACTGCCGAGCAATTGATAGCCAGACCAGTAGGTGTTTTTTGGGCATTTCACTTCACTTGATTTTTTTCGAAATCGCTCTCTGCGTTCGCTCAGTCGCAAAAAATCAAGTTAAGTGAAATTGCCCAAAAAACAGATAGATAAGTGTTGATTTAAAATACGGTAACGTTAGATTTTAAGGTCGTTCTATATCGTTGCCACTGTCTGTCTACCCTGGAACGATCATTTCAGTGCCTAAGTTGAGGAATTTATTATTAGACGACCGATTGCACTGTTAGCTAAGTGGGTTAATAGTACTTAGAAACGATGATTCTCTTATTCAACAAAAACTGGAGCATAATGGGATTACGTCTCCGGACTGTTGTGACTTCGTTTGATTCGATGCAACTTTGCAGTCCGGAGACAACCATTATTTATTTTGATCCGTGTTTCATTTTTCGTCTTGTGTGCTTTACCACGTTTAGCGTTTTTTACCAAACGTGGTGAGAGTAATCTTGTTCTGACTGATTTAAACCCAGCCGATCGCTCCGGGTTATAATCTATCATTACAAACATCTCAGATAATCACCTTAGTCTTACTACACCTTTTTAGAGCGGCCGTCTCCTACTGGAGTGTTTCGGTCTTAGGTGACATCCACTAAATCCATGTTTCAATTTTGTATATATACAAACTCCAAACTAAAACTTTGCCATCGCGATGCAGGAATATATCTATGTCAGCTAATTTTACGGTGGCGTGTAACGTGATGCACAAACACTTGCTTGTGACTTGGTAGATGTAATGTTTTTGCAGACAGATTTTTAATGCTTACGCATTTGAACAGAAAATAAAACTTTTTTTAAATTAAGTACAATATATTAAACAATTTAAGAACTAATATAATATCACAACGCTCACGCCTAAGAATTCCGAAGAAAAAAAAAATCCGAGTAGGATTTGAACCTAGAACCTCTGAATCATCACGAACCGTATTTAAAAATAATAATTATCTAACTAGTTTTTAATTTGTTTTTTACTTTACTTGAAAGTCAAAGAGGTAAGTACAGTTAGCTATACATTAATGTAAACAAATCTGTAATCACCATTTTCACCTTTATGTCAAACCCGTTTGGTTCAATACCAATTGTATAAATTTGACAGAATGTGGTAACCTGATGTGGCGATGTACATTGTTTGTACCTATTATCACTCCTACAATGCATCATACAGAAAATGTAATTGAACTTTTATGTATAGGTACTTAGTATTATTTAGCACAGTGGTTTGAGTACTGATTGACACGCAAGGGTCGCAGGTTCATGATAATGTATGTGATGTTGTCTATATTTTCATACAAGATACGTTTCTGCTTAATTATTGTCTCACTGTAAGACATATGCTTTCATCAAAGAAATTGAAGTGAGTAAGGGTACCGGAGGTCCAATCCAGGGTAAAAGAGGTTAGAAGGTAAGCAGCGCACTTGTGGCACCACTGGGTGTTGCAGGTGTTCATGGGCGGCGGTAATCGCTTACCATCAGGTAATCCGTCGGCTCGTCTACCACCAAATTTCAAACACCATATTTTCATACAAGATGCATTTCATCTTAGGTAATTATTGTCACACTGCAAGACACATACATGCCTTCATTGAAGAAACTGTGTCATTGCTATTATTTTGTGATAAGGTATAATCACTATTTTATCAGTGGGAGAACAATGCTTCGGCATGAATGAGTCGGCTTGACTGTAATAATACCTCACTCTCACAGAAAACCTGCCTGAAGCAGTGCATGCGCTGTATTTCGCAGCGTGAGGGGGGTACCGGAGGCTCAATACAGGGATGAGGGGTTAAAAGGTAAGCAGCGCACCACCACTGGTGTTGTAGGTGTCCATGGGCGGCGGTAATCGTTTACCATCAGGTGATCCATCGGCTCGTCTGCCTCCTATATCATAAAAACATTATGCTTAACATGAGTTGGTATTGATCACAAGCTCGAGCGGCAGAGCTATGTTAAAAAATCTAATCATATTTTTGCTCGACCGGGAACAGAACCCAGAACCCCTGAACATAACAGATACTTAATCAATAGTTTTGTTTTTAACCATGATGTAAATACAGCTACTAATTTCTGAGATATTTTTCAATAATGGTTCTCATAGTCAAGTTGCATTCGATGAATACGACGCGCTGCTGAATTTGCATAAAATAAAAACAATGCATGCGTTAATGAATTGGAGCTGGGGTGTAATCACGGACTTTAAGCGATAATATTGATAGAGATTAATCAACGTGTGTATGGATTATGTACAAAATTCATATTCTTGACTTAGCTATTGCGATAGGTGGCAGACGAACAGACGGATCACCTGATGGTAAGCAAATGCCGCTGCCCATGGACACCTGCAACACCAGTGGTGGTGCGCTGCTTACCTTCTAACCTCTTTTACCCTGGATTGGACCTCCGGTACCCTCACTCACGCAGCGAAACACAACGCATGCACTGCTTTACGTCAGTTTTCTGTGAGGACGTGGTATTACTCATGCCAAGGCGTGGCTCTTCCGCTGTTATATACATATATACACAATATAGCAAGAGATCTTTCTATTATAGACAAAAATACCCAATACTCATAAATAAACTTATAGCATTAATATATACTAGTAGTAGTAGTAGTGGTAGTTTAGCAGAAATTATGAATGAATCGCTAGTATTATAAATATAGCTACCAATGTCACTCGACAATAACTCGATACATCACAGAATCAAGTCCTTAGGGCCGAGTTCACCAACTTTAACAACGGTAATCTCACTTTAAATATAGTTCAACCAAGGATTAGTATTTTTCAGGTACGGTTTAAATGTGATAACTATCGTTTAATATGTTGATGAACTCGGCCCTTAAATAAGCAAATCGAAAATAAATCAACGCCAAGTTTAAACTGTTCTGTTTGAACTAATTTTTCTTGCTTAAAATTATTACGTTTTTATGATCGTTTTGTTTTAGCCGCTGGTTTCTTGCCTGCAGAATAGTTATTACATCGCCACGGTGCGCACTAGCATGTGCGCGCGTGGCTAACGTATACACAAAGTCTTGATGTTTTCATGAAAGGTCAGTTAATTACTACGGGTAATTTAGGTAAAGCCTTCTCTGTATAGACGTTTTGTAATCGTTAAAATTTAAAAATAACATACTTACAAATTTAAATTAGTTTATGGTCAATGTGAAATAGTCTTTGTACTTTCCGTAACGTTAGTTGCAATGAAATCTTTAATCAGCAATTAATAAAACATGCACACAAATAATTTCGCCGCTAGTTTTCAAGAAATACCATGTGAACAAAATTATTTTGCTGAAAACCATAAAAGTCAGAGGTAGGTAACCTGTTGATTTAGTAGTCAAATTAACTGACGAAATTGACTGAATATAAGTAAATGATTTATTTGCAGGTATTGAAACAACCAAACGCTGTGTTCGCTATTAGAGATATATTGATTTGAGTGTTTGATGTAAATGCAAAAAAATATACTTATATTTTGAGTTTGAAAAGAGAAATACAAAACACGAATGTTTGTGTGTAATGATAGTCATCTATTTACCTACCTACGATGTTGTTATATTATTAAAGCTACTTAGTTATATGAAAGTTGGTACGCTGGTTCTAAGCAAATGTGAATGAATAAAGGTTTCTGAAAAATAAACAAATTAGAAAATAAAACACAAGTATACATTCCTACCGATTTTCAGACAATTGTACTACACTTAAATAGGTTTTTATTGTTTACTTCTCAAGAAGTATATTTTTCAAACTTCAAACGTGCCCTTCATATCTATGAATAAAGGTTGAATACCTCTGCTAAAATAATGCGCAATCTGCACTTTTCTATAATAAAAACGCAGTAAAGGATGGGTACCGTATCAGTACTCCCAGGAGACATCTAAGGAACAAGTAGTAGTGCTTCGGCGTCGATACTCTCTGACCTAGAAAACCAAGAAGACCCCAGAAACTCTGAAAAAATGTTCGTAAGTTAAACTTATTTATTGTCAAAATCATCTCTCTTTCCAGGTTTTATTGACGTATTCTATTTGTTGTCATAATCATCTGTCTTTCTATGTCTTATAATGCTAATGTTTTTTTATAACATTATTTCCCATTTTCGACAGATTTTCAAGACCTAATCTCCTGACTAAGTTGTGATAAAAAACTTATGGATTTCAGGTCTGAAAACAAAGGAAACAAACGGTCGAAGAAGATCGTCGAATCAAACCACTTCTTCGAGTCAGAAGACGAAAGCTTAAGGTAATTTAGATATCCGTTTTTGTCTACTATTCATACCCACATCATCAATTTATTTTCTCTGTTTATCATACTTTATCTAGAACAACCACGTCCAGAATATAATGATAATAAGTCCAAAAAATTTTTCAGTTTGAAAAAAAAGAAGATCGCAAAGGGCTCGCCAAAGAACACTAAAGCTTCGCCTAGCGTCGTTTCCGAGTGGCTCTTTGACTCGGAGTCGGACGACGAGGTAACGCCTGCAAAGAAAAAAGAGGCTCCTAGCTCGTTCTTCACCCGTAGAGTGCCAGGTGGAGTCACGCGTCGGACAGCGCAATTGGACGGGGACCTGCTGGCTGAGCTGCGTCTCTACAACGTGGAGGAGGTACGCAACCTAAGCGGCTTAGAAAAGTGCGAGAAGTCTGTTATTTGGGTTCGCCTGCAAGGGGAGACGGACTCACCAGAATTTAGTTTGCTAAAAAAATTTGTTAAATGTGCAAAAACTAAATTTACGGAAGAAGGAGTTTTTTACAGCAATAATAATAAAAAAAAATAAACTGGGAATATTTGAAGAGTGACTCCTTCTTCCGCAAATTTAGTTTGTATAAATTTGCGTACTTATTTCAATAACTTGTTTTGTTAGCACAGTGAAAGCATATCCACAATGTCAAACACCACTTTTTGTTCTGTATGCGACGTATCTGTTAGAAACAAAGTTTTTTCCGCTCACTTGAAAAGTATTTTGCACAAAAATAACAGTTCAGTTGTTGAAAGCGATGGTATAGAAAAAGTACACAGTGCTTTTCGTAGTCGCATCGCTTCTTACCGCGTTAAATGTAACAACGGTCGGGATGACGAGGACGAGGAGCACTCGTCGGTCTATCCTGCTGAATTTTTATCGCGATTGCGCGCACGCGTCCGTCTTTTGCTTTCGGCACGAATGCAAGCGCATTCTAGCATCAAAGTAAACTTTGAGTTATTTGCTGAATTTTTTCAGCATAAAAATGATTCTGTTTCAATTAAATCTTTTGCAACCGAAAATATAAACTTGCATCAAAATTATGATTTTGAAGAGACGTTTTTAAATATCATTCATTTACTTTGTAAAAAAATTGAAAATTTTGAAGATAGAGATAGTGGGTGGGCTTATCTGCGAAGTTTGTATTTAGAAGTAAACATTAATAAATACAACCCTTTGAGAGCGTCAAGTTTTATAGATTTGCCTGAAACCATAAAACATAAACGAGCGTGTATAAATATAAAAAATTCTGATAAATATTGCTTTTTATGGTGTGTTATGGCATCACTTTTTCCTGCTAAAAGTAATGCTCATCGAACGACTTCTTATCCGCACTTCAAAACTGTTCTTAATATTAAGAACCTTTCTTTTCCAGTTGGGTTTTCGGATATAAAAATCTTTGAAAAAAACAATCCTCGCATAAGTATTAATATTTATGGTCTTAAAAAGAACTGTAACGTTGTTGGGCCTTTGTACAAAAGCGAACGCCGAAAAGAACATCACGTTAACATGCTTTTCCTTGAAAAAGAAAAACGTACACATTACTGTCTTATTAAAGATTTATCTAAATTACTTCGCAAGCAGTTAACTAAACATCATTCGAAAGTATATTTATGTGAAGATTGTATGATTTTTTTTGACAACAACGATAAACTTGATGCCCACATTTGTAGTGGTGTGGCAACGATTTTACCCAATGAAGGAACTCGAATACAATTTGACCACTACGAGCGTATGCAAGACATGCCCTTCGTTTTGTACGCAGATTTTGAATCGTTGTTAGAGCCAACTGAATGCAATTCAGAATCAAGTTGCACAGCATCATTGCACAAACACACACCAGCTGCATTTGCTTACTATATTGTTTGTTCTTACGACAGTTCGCTCAACAAATTTGTCTCCTATCGCGGACCTACCTGTATTGAAAAGTTCTTTGAATATCTGATATCCGACATAACTAATATTAATAATATTTTGCAGTCACCGTTGCCAATAACGTTAACTGATTATGACAGAACAAATTTTTCTCAAGCAAAAAACTGTTTTCTATGTGGTAAAATATTATTTGATGATAAAGTAAAAGACCACTGCCATCTTACCGGACGGTATCGCGGTGCAGCACATTCTTATTGTAATATGAAGTATCGACTGCCTAAATTTGTACCTATTTTTTTTCATAACTTAGCCGGTTATGATAGTCATCTTTTTATACGAGAATTAGGAGAAATGCCAGGTAGAATTCAAGTAATAGCAAAAACTAAGGAAAATTATATTTCATTCACAAAATATTTCCAAGTAAATGGTACTGACATCATACCAGTTCGTTTTGTGGACTCTTTTAAATTTTTAGGCACAAGCCTTGAGAAGCTAGCAGCAAATTTAAATAATAATGATTTTAGTCATTTATCGCGGTTTTATCCATCTAATAAGCATTTTAATTTATTGAGACGCAAAGGAGTTTATCCTTATGAATACATAACTACTTGGACCACGTATGAGGAGGAAGAGCTCCCTCCCCAGGAATGTTTTTTTAGTAAACTGCATAATAGTAACATTTCGTCAGAAGATTACGAACATGCAACAAAAGTTTGGCAAACTTTTGAATTATCAAATCTTGGAGAATATACCGATTTGTATCTTAAAACAGATGTTCTTTTACTAGCAGACGTCTTCGAAAGTTTTCGTCAAACTTGTAAAACAAATTACAAGTTAGATCCCGCTTTTTACATAACAGCACCCAGTCTGAGTTTTGATGCTATGCTTTTAAAAACAGACGTTAAATTAGAATTAATTAATGACTTGGAAATATTACGAATGATTCAAAAAGGTATTCGCGGCGGAATTTGTTTATGTTCAACAAGGTATTCAAAAGCTAACAACAAATATTTAAATTCTTATGACCCGACAAAAAGAGATAACTTTTTAGTTTACATTGACTGTAATAATCTCTACGGCTTTGCTATGTGCGCTTATCTACCTCACTCACATTTCAAGTTATTAAATGATGATGAAATTAGCAGAATTGATTTTCAAAATGTATCAATTAATGGAGACACTGGTTACATACTAGAAGTAGACATAGAATATCCAGAAGAATTGCATGATAATCATAATGACTTTCCTTTTTTGTGCGCAAAAGTTTATTCCACCGGGTTCAAAAACATGTAAATTAATCCCAAATTTATACGATAAATTTTTTGTATGTCATCCATTATGCGCACCTGCAGACATGTTTAAAACATGGTTTATTGTTAAAAAAAATTCATAGAGTAATTCAATTTAATCAGAGTCCTTATTTAAAACAGTACATAGATATGAATACTGAACTAAGAAAAAAAGCAAAATCAGCATTGTGAACAAGATTTTTTTAAACTTTTGAATAATAGTATTTTCGGGAAGACTTTAGAAGATACGGAGGAAAAGGGTGATGTGAAATTGGTAAATAAATGGAATGATGATAAGAATAAAACAAAGAAAAGTATTTGTGCTGAGCGATTGATATCTAGACCTAATTTTCACAGTGTTACTATTTTTACAGAAAACTTTGTAGCTGTTCAAATGAAACCTGAAACAATAACTTTGGATAAACCTATATATATTGGTTTTTTCCGTTTTGGAAATATCTAAAAGTCATATGTTTGATTTTCATTATTCTATTATGAAACCTTTTTATAATGAAAAGTTGAAACTTTGCTATACGGATACTGACAGTTTTCTTTATTCAATCGAAAGTAAAGATTTTTATAATGATTTAAAGATACATTTCCTTCCTTATTTCGATACCAGCAATTACCCCTTAAATAACAGTTACAACATTCCAGGCTTAAATAAAAAGTGCCAGGTCTTTTTAAGGACGAACTAGGCGGGAATTTAATATCTGAGTTTGTAGGTCTAAGGTCGAAGTTGTATAGCATTAAAACAGAAAAAGAGGAATATAAAAAAGCAAAAGGGGTACAAAAACCGGTCTTGAAAAATGTTCATTTTAAAGATTACTTTAAGGTATTAAATAAAAATATTTTTTTACGAAAAAAAAATATTATATTTAAATCTCTTAAACATGAAATATTTACCCAAGAACAGGAAAAAAGTAGCGTTGTCGTCTAATGACGACAAACGCGTCATATTAAAAAATAAAATTTCAACCTTATCATGGGGTCATCGGAATAGCATTTTTTAAGATTTATATTATTTTAGAAATGTTGGTATGTTTTCACAGTGTTTTCTATGATAATAGCGTAGTATGTATAATGTAAAAAATAAATTAGATTAATTTCTGTAATCTAGGGATATAAACTAAGGTTAAACTGTAGATTTGAGTGGCAACCATGATAGTAGATATCGAACCTTTCCTACTTTTTTTTATTGTAAGCGCCTTTTTATGCAAACTCTATTTTAATTATTGTGTCGCTTACGTTTAAATACCGGGTAGGGATAGATATTATGTGAATAGGTACGTATCGTATCTTTGTTTTATATAGCTATAACTTTGTTTATTTTGTGTTCTTACTGAAGATGATAAATAAAACATTTAACTTTTTTATGAGGTCATAAGGTGGCCATTTTTAAAATTTGTTTTTGTTAAAATGATAACATAGAAAACCTAATTTAAAGAGTTGTGCACTCGACTACTTAAGACAAAATGTTGAAATGTTAATAACATTAATTATTATTTAAATGAATATACCTAATGTCGTAAATATAAAACGTTGTTTCATTCTAATATGATCTGATTTTATCAAGATTACAGAGAGAAAGTACATCAATGTACACAAATCTCTAAATTTCTTCAATCTATTCTCATCTTTACGTCAAACCTGTTTGGTTCAATATCGATCAAGAAAATTTAACAGATTGTGGTTACCTGATGTGTAGCTGAATGTACCTACAACATATTTTACATACAGTTTTAGCACAAAATCATGTCTGAACTTGTTTATTTTATTGGACACGTGTATTCTGATGAACACACACAGACCTACGTGTACACATGAAGAAAAAATGCACTGTGTCAGCTTTTAATTCCACTCACTTACAAACTCACACGTACAAATACTTGTGGTATATATTTCATTAAAGCGCATGAGAATGATACTTGCTTTGGAGACACGCAGCAATAAGTTAACAACCCATCTAATAACATTATCATCTTAAAACATGGTAAGTTATTTTAATACGAATACATTATTTGTCTGGAGAGTGCAGTCCATTTATTCATTTATTACGAGGTAACTTATTGTTTTCTTTTTCAGAACACTACCAAAGCTACACGCGATGGCGAGCAGTACCCACCTTTCGCCTCTGCAGGATGCGCAGGACCCCTTAGAAGGATGGTCCCAAATATTCCCACCTTGGTCGGAGGAGTTAGGAGAGGCGCCTCTGCAGAGGAAGATAATAAAGGCTCGCGCTCGCCGTTCTGCAAAGCGTGTAAATCCAGTGCGGACATCTTGTGTCAAGCACCGTCCCCACCCTGATCCAACATCGGTGTCATTTATAAGGAAAAGTACGTCGGGCTCTCGAGCCCGACGTATTATCCGGATTGAAATTGTGGATTGTGAGAAGGATGGTTGGGACGATGAGTCCGAGGACGTCCTTCTCTCCGCCCAGTATGTTGGTGACGGATCCTATAGACCCGATATTGGATCAGACGGAGGGGGTGGTGAACACAATTTCAAAGAAATTGTGTGGATATAGCCTTAGTTTTTAAGGCTACAATCTATACTTTTCTTAAAATTAAACTTCTCAAATAGACTTTATGCGTGGGATATCTTGTCACGGATACGTCTATAGAGAGGACATTTAAATCAAAATTAACTGTAATGCAATGTACTTATCTAATAATTATTAATTTAAGGCGATGGGTATGGCCCACTAGTGCTACAAATTATATAAATTGTTAGCTAATAAACAGAACCTCCAGCCTGATGAAAAACACATACCTACTTTTAATTTATTGAATAATTGTTAGTTTGGTATAATGGATATTCCGAGGAGCCGGAGGTTCGAAATTGTTAAAAATTGATCCGGTTTAATAGCTAGAATTTTAAAACAAATGACAGCGCTAATGTGCTTACCCTATCCTTAAATGGTTAAAGTCATTTATAACTCATGAGAATAACAAATTCACTTACTGAAAAACCGTACAGATACAATACAATTTTGACGTGCATAAGTACATCAAAGTATTACATTACTTTAAAATATCTGCAATTATTATGATACTGATATTTAGGTAGTATCTAGGTGATATCTGTAGAATATTTGTTGTCAGCCCGTATGGCAGTGTAAGCGTAAATGAAATAAGAAACTTTAAAGCAAATACATCGATGTAGGCATAGCGCGTGACTGGATGAGGTATTCATGTGCGTAGTTGGAGCAGATTATAATTGTCGAATTGGTCCTATTTATTTATTATTTCCATTTTGTTAAGATGGTTTTTTATTATTAGCAAGTTTAAGTTACCTTATGTGATTTGGTAATTAATGAATAAACAATGTTGACTCCTTCATACTTTACTGTTTGTTTTTGCATAGTTACTGTGGCATTTATAAAACTTAACCTAGATCATTGGAATTCCTTATTTACATTATTTGTATACCGCTTTTTGACTGCATGTTTTTATCGTAATTTAATAAATAACTATGATGTAGTTATGAGTTTCATTTCCTTTAGTCATCAATTATTTGAGTAGGTGATAATTGGGCATTTAATAAAAAATACATTATTCTTTTTAAAAACATTTTATTAGAAAACAGACGTTGATAATTTATTTTCTATAATCCATTTTCTTACACAAATTACATTTCTTAAAGCGCAGTAGTTGCTATGGTAAAAACAATTATACATTAAAACGTCTTGACAATATAATTTACTTAAAGTGTCTAAATTAGGTATATCCCTAGAGCTTATATCTAACACATTTTCATGATCACATATTTCTCGTACCCATTTTACTTTTTCTTCTCTCCTTTTACTATGATTTTACATTTATCAAAATAGGGTTTTATAATCCTTTTAAATTCCCTATAGTCAATGTATCCTTCGCTCCATCGGAGTCCTCTGTTTCTTTCTATCCACCGTACGCGTTTCTTTTCCTCGATAGTCAGTGCCGAGAATGGACAGGGAGGCTTTATTAAAATGTTTGAGTATATTCTTTTGTGCTAATTGCTAATTCTTTTAATATGAAATCATTTTTTTCATTTTTAAAGCCTTGCAGATCCACAATAACCGTTTTGCTATTCATGATAATTTCTTCACAATATTACTTAAAGGCTTGTATTCAAATAAGCAATCGTTAAGTATCAAACAATAAGCGGAAGTTTGATCGGGTATCTCCGCTTCAGCGTCTATTTCAACACGAACATCGACGACAGAATTTTTTAAATTGTCCTGTGATCTGGAACAATCGATGAGCAGAAGACAGCCGAACTCCTTAAATTCTTTAAAACTCAGCAACGGTTCAGCTCGGCGTCCGTAATAAGACTGTTGAAATCTTGCATATTGTTCGTATATTAATGAATATTTGTTTTCAGAGAAACTGATATTTAGGCTTTCGTATGGATAGTAGGTTGAATTTAGAAAGACCCTAACGTCACGTACAGAGCAATGATCGAATTCCGCCATTGACATGGAGGCATTATGTTTGCGATTTGTTTGTAAAGCAATCACAACCATTCGAGGTTTTTCAATCTGTGATGAAGTTTTAATAGACCAAGTATGTTTCCGGGTTTTGGGTAACAATGGATATTCGTACAAGTCCCAATTACGAAACGCAACTGTTATCGCTCGGTCTCTTTCTAAATGTTTTAGCAAATTAATTCTTTCGCGGTCTGATACTTTGACATGTGGGACTCGCCAAACTATTTTATTTATTATTATATCCTGAACAACTTCACCAGCACTTAACTTCAAAGCGTTAAGATTTGTGTTACTTCTTAAAAGAACTAATTCATGTTTACAATTTATAATGATTTTTTCATAATCTTCTGCGAAACCTAATACTTTATTTAATGGAATAGAGGCTGAAAATACACCATTATTAGTATTGGATATACCATGAGGGGACCAACCCCAAACATTGGCACATTTAGACTCGCTATCATTTAACGATAGATACGATTTTATTGTGGTTGTAATACCCGCATTTTTGATTCTATCTATTTCAATACCGTTTATTTCATAACGAATGTCTTGAAATAAAAATAAAGCGAAATTGTTGACAAAATGTACATTTGATACTCTTTCCTTTTCTTTTGTAGTACTGTTATGTTTATACACATCGGCTCTGCCTTCGATATACAAACTGCTGAGCGCAGGTAATACGTATAAATCTTGTTGATTAATGGGTATTCGTATTTCATCATTCTTGTTGAAACTTGTTACATATGGCTTGTAGGAATGAAATTCAAAACTTTCAATGCTGTTGTCATGTGACGGAGATTGTGCAATATTTAAAATGTTCATTTTATCAATCCAAGTATTTTCAAAAATGTCTTATTTTGTTTGGTCAGCTTCTTTTTCGTATAAAGTGGTGCTCTTTTATGCGATGTCCTCTTGGAACTGGTTTGATTTCGAGAGACCGCTAGGTTTTTATTGAAATTTAACATTTTCTTCTAAAGTGTAAATACAGCTGTACCTCTTCACCGCGTAGGTTAATTTGTTTATTTTCTCCGTCTAACAATCTTATACTGATAGCGGTTATTGAACTTTGATTGACAGGAAAGTAGATTAAGTTCTTAGGTATTTCAATAATTCGATAACCAGGTGGTACGTTTGGCACAAATTCATAAATTATATGACTTGCTTTTCCATTCACAAACGATCCGCTTACAACATCACATTCGATGCGTACTATTGTCGTTGGTAGAATGTTGACAGGATACGGAGACTCGGTTTTTATATTAGCTTTTACCGTTTCAAGACCAAAACCCAAAATCCTGCCAATCGAATCTGTTTTATCAAAGTCAACATCTTCTGAACAGAAAATACACGTTTTTAAAGTATTGTTATTGGCAGTTAACTTCAATGTAGCATTTTTGATGTTGCACTGAAGATAATCACAAATATCTTGTAATTCATACGATCCTTCGGGTATTTCTATTACTCCATTATTACCGTAATAAAATTTATTGTTTCTTTCATCTATATTAGGAATAGAGTTGAATGTAGAAAAATACAGAAGACCGCACTCATACTCTCCACTTAATTCTAATGTAGGAGAGTAATTTGTTATTGAAAAAGCGTCTCTGTCAGTTATAGACACAGTGAAAGACATTATTATACTGATAAAGATTATTTACTTTGTCCTTTATTTAAATGATCTTTCCAATATTTTTTTAAAAAATGTAAACAGAGATGACCACAATTCATAGTACCGAACTTTTGATACCGTGCAAAATTATAACTAATAGTCATGTTTTTTAAATAATTTATTAATTCTAATGGAGGTTTTAAGTCGCCAAAACTATCAAAGTATTCACAGTAATCATTTTGTTTGACGTAGGCTACCCAGTGTGTCCCCGGATTAGCAGAGCTATCCAAGTTTAGTACTGCACATTCCATTTTTCGAGGTTTTAATGGAAGTGTATTTCTCATAAATACTCCGCGGAAATATGGTATATCAGCAGCATGCTCTAATATATCTAAATCTGTTAGTGCACGTCTAGGCAGCCGTTTAACTAGTTTTTTGAAGGGTTCAAATATAACCCTGCGCCTTTTTTATGAGGTTTGATGTACAATCCTTTGCCAACCGCAACCGCTTCCATCATCCTGTTATGACGTTCAGACTCTTGAAGACTTTTCTGAGCTGCCTTAGAGTCGTTCACTGCTTTTGCTATACCGGCTGCTCCTCCTGCCAAGGAACCCAAAGCCGATAACCCCGCAAAGATCGGGATTAAAGGTAGCAGTCCACCACATTTTGGTAGAGGAATACAGCGCGGCAAGCGAGTGCCTTTTTTATTCTTAAATATTTTTTTGGCTGCGGCGTAAGCGCATTTAATTGCTGTGGAACTGCCTTTTGATTTCAACTTTTTCATTTGAGATTTAATTTTTTTCACAGCTGCCATAAATGAGCGAGTACCGGCACCTGTCTTTAGTTTTGCTTTCATAGCATTTTTTACTATCCACGATGCCACCTTTTCACCCTTTTTCGCATCTTTAGCGTTTAATCGTTTCTTAGCCATATTTAAAAGTTTCATATCAGCCTCACGTCGAACGTTTGAATCGTTATCGTTGTAAGCAATGTCGTGGAACATACAAGCCTTATCCAATTTATTTATACCTCTATCACCTCTTTTTAAACGTTTCTGTAGCTTTGTTCCGGGGCCACAATATTGATAACCAGGTAAATGTAGCTCGAACGGTAAATAGTTTATTACGTTGTCTATAATACCACTTCCCTCCTTCATTGATATGTTTAGAATGAATAGATTTGGTCTAAAAGTAAACTTATATTGCAAAAATATCTCATATTACAAAACTATCTCGTTTTTGTTTATCCAACTGTTCTCTTCATTGCTGAGACCTAACCATTTCACAAAATATTTATCTCCCTTTCTTCTAATAATCTTTTCGATGAGGTAAATATCTGGGTATTTAGTTTTTTGTAATTCAAACTCATAAAAAGCCCCTAATATAACCTGTTTATTCTTATCTTCCAGAAGATAAGTTGGTGGATTTGTATTATTCACCTTTGTTACTGTAAATATTTCAGTAGACCAGTTGGGAGTATAACCTTTGTAAAAGTCTCCTTTAAATTTACTAATACGTACATGATTACCTACTAGAAACTTAGGTTTTAAGTGTTTTCGATTCCTATACGCTTTGCTAATATTACGCAATACAACCATTTCATTTGTATTATTAACGTCATTGGGCTTAAATTTAGTTATGCGATGAGTAGTGCTATTATAGTTATCTATCACAGTATTTAGTAATTTACCCAGCCATCGATAGGAACCGTATAAACTAAAAAGTTTAAAGATGTGTGATTTTAGAGTACGTATGACTCGCTCTACAATCGAAGCTTTTTTGATGGAGTAAGTAGAATAATGGTTAACATTATATTTTTTTAGCAGTTGACCGAAAATATCATTATAAAACTCTTTGCCTAAATCTGTTTGTAAATGTTTAGGTTTTATAGATGAATTTTTAAATATCTGCTGCATTGCGTTAGCAACACATTTTTTTTTTTAGATTTTAAGGGACTTGTCCATACATACTTTGACAAAGTATCTATCACCACTAATATGTAGTTGTATCCTTTATTAAAATGTGAAAATTTTTGTAAATCTATGAGGTCGGCTTGCCAGAGATCATCAATTCCTTTTATAAATGTGCGTCTACGCGGAAAATTTCTTCTGACTGCTTTGTGAAGTTCATCAATTATGGCCTTTTTGCTCATTTTTGTTTATTTTTACATGAATTAAATTGTCTATTTCCGACTTTGAGTAAAATGATTTATTCAAATGTTCTGTTGTAACGGTTTCCAAGTTCTTCAAATGAAATTTTACTTCGAGCTTCACTTTTTCAATTTCATTTCGTAATTCTTGAATGGTTTTGTCTAAATAAGCTTTGTTTACTGCTTCATCGTCTTCGATTGGATATGATAGCCCTTTTAATTTAGAAGATTTTAAATCGTAGTGTCCGGTATCTGATTTCACCAATGTTTCATTGAAGTTTTCAATGTATTCTGTCAATCGTAAACGCTTATGAACATGATGTCCGAACTTGTCTATATTCATTGCGGTCTTGATGGGTTGACTACGGAAAGAATACTGCCCAATTTTCCTGGTTTTTTCTTTATATGTTCCACATCTATGATACCAGCTTCATGCAGTTCCGAAATAATAGCAATTATTTCATTATTTACACCAGTGTTACCCGCTTCCCAAGATGCAAGTAGTAACTGTAATCGTTCGACTAACTCGTTTGGATCATCCCAGTAAACTAAATCAGTGTTTGATTTTACTGTCTTTAAAAGAGAAATACCTTTACCTTGAGGAATACTTTCTACACTTGTAGTTGGATTTCGAGAGAATTTGAACAAAGGTTTAATTACATTCATATATTTAAATCCTTTGTTGCTGTTTATAGGTTTGGATGGTTCACAATTACGTCGATGAGCATTGGTTTCTATAAGAAGTAACTTGTAATTCTGTAAATCATCATATGTTACAGCATCTAAATTTGGTTTCTTTTTGAAAAGAAGTTCATTCAAGCCATTCGTTTTTTTAACAGTAAGTGCTCCTATTTTAAGAATAACGCCGTCGTCATGAACACGGGTTTTGCCTAGTAACAGTTTACCCCGCTCATTTCTGATTCCAAACGGAACATCTTTCATTACTTCAGACGATGTTGACCATGACAGTGATTGATTCTTAAGACTTGGCGATGACTGTACAGATTTGAATGATCCCACGCTTACGTTGTGGTCTTCAGACGGTGATACAACAAGGATTTTGTTGTAATCGTTGTATTGTTCTTGTTCATCGTCTTCATCTTCTTCACTAATAGATTCATTGTAATCTTCATCAGAGACAAATAATGACTGGTTCTCGTCTTCAAATGATTGATTATTATCATTTTTAAACTTTTTCATCACTGGTTCAAAGTGCTCATCTTTGTTAAGTTGAGAGTTTTTTTTTTTATCTGTTAATAATGTAAGTGGGTCAACAATAGGTTTCAATATTGTTTCTAATGTTTTATTATTAGTATTTTCAACATCTTTTATCATCGCAACTTTTCTTTTAACAGCTGCTGCTGATTTTACAATTTGTTCTTTAAGATTTTTCTCCATTTCAAAGTATTCCGCTCAGGTCTAAATCGTGAGTACGAGTGATTAAAAAATAACACAGCGGTCTTTATGTATGTTCATCTATTACTATGAATGTATCGAACTTAAATCGGTAGCATCCGTTATTTTTGTCACAATCCTTATTAATAACAAGATAGCTAAAGGGTTTATTCCAAACAGAAGAGCACATCTCACGAAATTGAGACCATGACATATCAGCACCAACATGCTCCTCATATACGTGCTTCAAGTTAACATCATCTTGCTTAAATAGAACCACGAGGTTTGAATTGTCTCTGACAAGTTGTTTTGGAACTTTTGTATAAGTTTGATTGATATAGAAGCAATCTATATTTTTATGGCGTCCCATGGCGAAATAATCTCTAATGTTGTTTTGATTCTCACAAGCAACGTCGTCGAAAATGATGATCGAATCAGGTAAAGCATCATGTGGACTCAATATTTCCCCATTATGATTGTATTTATTAAATGATGTTCCAGGAACCATGTCCAAAACCTTCTCAAGATATAAATATTTAGGCTGATACAAAGATTTTGAATACACATATAGGTTACGAAATCTTGGACCATTTTTATGTAATAATAAACTTATCACTAAATTGGTTTTTCCACTATTAGACGGACCACAAACAATACAACGTATTGTATTAGGTAACAAATTTCCGTGTCGTTTTGGCTCTTTAGATGACGCAGGACAGATGCATTCTAATTTAAGCGATTCTTTTTGTTTGACCAACTTCATTATATTGTTTATAACGTGTCTGCAGCGGTGTATTAGTCACAATAGAATGACCTTAAGATCTAACGTAACCGCATTTTAAATTAACACTTATCTATCTGTTTTTTGGGCAATTTCACTTAACTTGATTTTTTGCGACTGAGCGAACGCAGAGAGCGATTTCGAAAAAAATCAAGTGAAGTGAAATGCCCAAAAAACACCTACTCAGACCTAATTTTCATAGTTCAACTGTTTTTTCGGAGAATTTCGTTGCAGTTCAAATGAAGCCAGAGTCAATAATCCTAGACAAACCAATTTACATAGGATTTACAGTTTTAGAAGTTTCCAAAACTCATATGTATAATTTTCACTACTCTGTAATGAAACCCTTTTTTGGTTGTAATTTAAAACTATGCTACACCGATACTGATAGTTTTCTCTACTCCATACATACCAAAGATATTTATAGAGACTTAAAACTGAGGTTTCACTCTTATTTTGATACAAGTAATTTCGACAAAAATAACGCGTACGGTATTAAACTTCAGAATAAAAAGGTTCCTGGTTTATTTAAAGATGAGTTAGGGGGACAGCTTATAAGAGAATTTGTTGGCTTAAGATCCAAATTGTATTGTATTAAAACAGAAAACAAAGAAATAAAAAAGGCAAAGGGTATAAAAAAACCCGTCGTTAAAAATTTGGTATTTGATGATTACAATAATGTTTTATTGCGTAATGAAATTATACGTAAAAAGAACATCGTTTTTAAGTCTATCAAACACCAAATATTTACCCAATCTGTTGATAAAGTAGCTTTATCATCAAATGACGACAAACGCATTTTATTAAAAAATAATATTAACACATTGGCTTGGGGTCATAAATCCTCTTTTTTTTAAAAGAATTTAAATAGACTGGACACATATTTAGTAGTAGTCAATTTAAATTAGATAGTAGGAATGTAACAATTTAATTTTTAGTTTAGATTGTAACATTATTTTATAACTAAAATACATTTTAAATAAAAAAATGTTTCAAAATTTACTTGTTTTATTTATTTAACCTGTACTGAATTTATTAGGCAATCAAATCATCCATGATATAATTTTGATGCTCTCTGCCGTCTAGAGAAGTTAGAATTACCATGTTCGATCATAGCTAGGGCATATAGATTAGAGATTATTGCACCGTTTTTTTGGCTGTAAAGTTTTGTGACCTAGATAATTTTCAATAAGAGAATGCGCATCCAATGCAGCCGCGTGCATGCCTGCACGTGTTTATGCGCGTGCGTGAATTCACCGCGACTCATTTTTCATAAGTAGGTTATTGTGCAATTCAATAAGTACATAGCTACCATTTGAAAATAAAAGATGATCATTCATTATTTAAATAACTCTCTTATAGTTCAGACCGGTGATCGATACATTAATTGTAAGTATTGAGTACTGAATATTGTTATCTGAAATTATTTATTACATTTAAAAGAAAAATGTTATTAATTTTTTTTTAATTATTATCTTCCAGACTATGCAGAGCTCCAACGATTTTTGGCTTCAAGCTATAACCAT
Organism: Marasmia exigua; assembly: GCA_019059595.1. Classification (NCBI taxonomy): domain Eukaryota; kingdom Metazoa; phylum Arthropoda; class Insecta; order Lepidoptera; family Crambidae; genus Marasmia; species Marasmia exigua. The sequence goes on along the minus strand of CM032477.1, from coordinate 2,405,651 downwards.
GACCGGGGTATCGGATTTGGTCATAATCGATCTAGACCCAAATAAGATGGATTTCGTATGCATATTGACTAAACAATAAAGGAAAATGATATAACACATCGTATCAATGAAGTTGAAATTTCGGCTTCCAGCCGTAACCAATATAGGATTATGACCGGGATATTCGATTTGGTCATAATCGATCTAGACCAAAATGAGGTGGATTTCGTATGCCAAATGACTAAACAATACAGGAATATGACATAACACATCGTATCAATGAAGTTGAAATTTCGGCTTCAAGCCATAACCATGGCCGAGATATCGGATTTGGTCATTATCGATCTAGAGCAAAGTGAGATTGATTTCGTATGTATTATGACTGGGCAATACAGGAAAATGATACACATCGTATCAGTGAAGTAAAAATTTCGGCTTCCAGCCATAACCATGGCCGGGATATCGGATTTGGTCATTATCGATCTAGAGCAAAGTGACATTGATTTCGTTTGTATTATGACTGGGCAATACAGGAAAACGATATAACACATCGTGTCAATGAAGTGAAAATTTCGGCTTCCAGCCGTAACCAATATTGGATTATGGCCTATGGCCGGTATTTTGGATTTGGTCATATTCGATCTAGACCCAAAAAAGATGGATTTCGTATGCATAATGACTAAACAATACAGGAAAATGACATAACACATCGTATCAATGAAGTTGAAATTTCTCCTTCAAGCCATAACCATGGCCGGGATATCGGATTTGATCATTATCGATCTAGAGCAAAGTGAGATTGATTTCGTATGTATTATGACTGGGCAATACAGGAAAACGATATAACACATCGTATCAATGAAGTGAAAATTTCGGCTTCCAGCCGTAACCAATATTGGATTATGGCCGGGATATTTGATTTGGTCAAAATCGATCTAGACCAAAATAAGATGGATTTCGTATACCAAATGACTAAAAAATACAGGAAAATGACATAACACATCGTATCAATGAAGTTAAAATTTTGGCTTCCAGCCATAACCATGGCCGGTATATCGGATTTGGTCTTTATCGATCTAGAGCAAAGTGAGATTGATTTCGTATGTATTATGACTGGACAATACAGGAAAACCATATAACACATCGTATCAATGAAGTTGAAATTTCGGCTTCAAGCCATAACCATGGCCGAGATATCGGATTTGGTCATTATCGATCTAGAGCAAAGTGAGATTGATTTCGTATGTATGATGACTGGGCAATACAGGAAAACGATAAAACACATCGTATCAATGAAGTTAAAATTTTGGCTTCCAGCCATAATCATGGCCGGTATATCGGATTTGGTCATTATCGATCTAGAGCAAAGTGAGATTGATTTCGTATGTATTATGACTGGGCAATACAGGAAAATGATATTACACATCGTATCAGTGAAGTGAAAATTTCGGCTTCCAGCCATAACTATGGCCGGAATATCCGATTTGGTCATTATCGATCTAGAGCAAAATAAGATGGATTTCGTATGCATAATGTCTAAACAATACAGGATAATTATATGACACAATGTATCAATGAAGTTGAAATTTCGGCTTCAAGCCATAACCATGGCCGGGATATCGGATTTGGTCATTATCGATCTAGAGCAAAGTGAGATTGATTTTGTATGTTTTATGACTGGGCAATACAGGAAAACCATATAACACATTGTATCAATGAAGTTGAAATTTGGGCTTCAAGCCATAACCATGACCGGGGTATCGGATTTGGTCATAATCGATCTAGACCCAAATAAGATGGATTTCGTATGCATAATGACTAAACAATACAGGAAAATGATATAACACATCGTATCAATGAAGTTGAAATTTCGGCTTCCAGCCGTAACCAATATTGGATTATGGCCGGGATATTCGATTTGGTCATAATCGATCTAGACCAAAATAAGGTGGATTTCGTATGCCAAATGACTAAACAATACAGGAATATGACATAACACATCGTATCAATGAAGTTGAAATTTCGGCTTCAAGCCGTAACCAATATTGGATTATGGCCGGGATATTTGATTTGGTCAAAATCGATCTAGACCAAAATAAGATGGATTTCGTATACCAAATGACTAAAAAATACAGGAAAATGACATAACACATCGTATCAATGAAGTTAAAATTTTGGCTTCCAGCCATAACCATGGCCGGTATATCGGATTTGGTCTTTATCGATCTAGAGCAAAGTGAGATTGATTTCGTATGTATTATGACTGGGCAATACAGGAAAACCATATAACACATCGTATCAATGAAGTTGAAATTTCGGCTTCAAGCCATAACCATGGCCGAGATATCGGATTTGGTCATTATCGATCTAGAGCAAAGTGAGATTGATTTCGTATGTATGATGACTGGGCAATACAGGAAAACGATAAAACACATCGTATCAATGAAGTTAAAATTTTGGCTTCCAGCCATAACCATGGCCGGTATATCGGATTTGGTCTTTATCGATCTAGAGCAAAGTGAGATTGATTTCGTATGTATTATGACTGGGCAATACAGGAAAATGATATTACACATCGTATCAGTGAAGTGAAAATTTCGGCTTCCAGCCATAACTATGGCCGGGATATCCGATTTGGTCATTATCGATCTAGAGCAAAATAAGATGGATTTCGTATGCATAATGTCTAAACAATACAGGAAAATTATATGACACAATGTATCAATGAAGTTGAAATTTTGGCTTCAAGCTATAACCATGGCCGGGATATCGGATTTGGTCATTATCGATCTAGAGCAAAGTGAGATTGATTTCGTATGTATTATGACTGGGCAATACAGGAAAACCATATAACACATTGTATCAATGAAGTTGAAATTTGGGCTTCAAGCCATAACCATGACCGGGGTATCGGATTTGGTCATAATCGATCTAGACCCAAATAAGATGGATTTCGTATGCATAATGACTAAACAATACAGGAAAATGATATAACACATCGTATCAATGAAGTTGAAATTTCGGCTTCCAGCCGTAACCAATATAGGATTATGACCGGGATATTCGATTTGGTCATAATCGATCTAGACCAAAATGAGGTGGATTTCGTATGCCAAATGACTAAACAATACAGGAATATGACATAACACATCGTATCAATGAAGTTGAAATTTCGGCTTCAAGCCATAACCATGGCCGAGATATCGGATTTGGTCATTATCGATCTAGAGCAAAGTGAGATTGATTTCGTATGTATTATGACTGGGCAATACAGGAAAATGATATTACACATCGTATCAGTGAAGTAAAAATTTCGGCTTCCAGCCATAACCATGGCCGGGATATCGGATTTGGTCATTATCGATCTAGAGCAAAGTGAGATTGATTTCGTATGTATTATGACTGGGCAATACAGGAAAATGATATTACACATCGTATCAGTGAAGTAAAAATTTCGGCTTCCAGCCATAACCATGGCCGGGATATCGGATTTGGTCATTATCGATCTAGAGCAAAGTGAGATTGATTTCGTATGTATTATGACTGGCAATAACAGGAAAACCATATAAACACATCGTATCAATGAAGTTGAAATTTCCGGCTTCAAGCCATAACCGTAGGCCTAATGGCCGGTATATTTGATTTGTTCATAATCGATCTAGACCCACTAAGGATGGATTTCCGTATGCATAATGACAAACATACAGAAAGATGATATAACACACATCGTATCATGAAGGTTAGAAATTTCGCTTCCAGCCTAACCATAATTGATTATGCCGGGATATTCCGATTGGATCATAATCGATCTAGACCCAAATACAAGGTGATTTCGTATGCCAAATGACTTAACAATACAGTGAAAATGATTATAACACATCGTATCAATGAGTTAAAATTTGGGGGGGGGCTTCCCAGCCATAACCATGGCCGGTATAATCGGATTTGGTCATTGATCGATCTAAGCAAGTGAAGATTGATTTCGTATGTATGATGACTGGCAATACAGGAAAACGATAACGACATCGTATCAATAAGTTGAATTTGGGGTTCAAGCCATAACCATGGCCGGGATATTGCGATTTGTTTTATCGATCTATAGCAAGGTGAGTTGGATTTCGTAATGTATTATACGGGGCAATACAGAAAATGATATTACACATGTCGTATCAGTGAAGTGAATATTTACGGCGTCCAGCCATAACTATGGCCGGGATATCCGATTTGGTTCATTATCGATCTAAGAGCTAAGAGTAAAATGATTTCGTATTATTCTGACTTGGCTAAGACCGGAAAAGCGATAAAACACATCGTTATTCAATGAAGTGAAATGTTCGGCTTCCAGCCGTAATCCAATATTGGGTTATGCCGGGATATTCGATTTGTCATAATCGTCTAGAGACAAAATAGGTGATTTCGTATGCCAATACTTAAAATACAGAATTGATTAACCATCGTATCAATGAGTTAAAATTTTCGCTTCCCGCCATAACCATTGCCGGGTATATCGATTTGGTCATTATCGATCTATAGCAGTGTATGTTGGATTTCGTATGTATTATGACGGGGCACTACAGGAAAATGTTATTACATCATCGTATCAGTTAAGTGAAAATTTCGGCGTCCAGCGCATAACTAATGACCGGATATCCGATTTGGTCATTATCGATCTAGAGCAAAGTGAGATTGATTTCGTATGTATTATGACTGGGCAATACAGGAATGAATATTACACATCGTATGCAGTGACGTGAAAATTTCGGCTTCCAGCCATAACTTGGCCTGGATGATCGATTCCGGTCATTATCGATCTAGAGGCAAAGATGTAGATGATTTCGTAGTATTATGACTGGGCATACAGGAAAACGATATTACACATCGTTCAATGAAGTGAAAATTTCGGCTTCCAGCCGTTACCAATATTGGATATATGGCCGGATATTTTGATTTGGTCAAAATCGATCTAGAACCAAAAAATAAGATGGATTTCGTATACCAAATGGACTGCAAAATACAGGAAAATGACATAACACAAAGTATCAATGAAGTTAAATTTTTGGCTTCCAGCCATAACCATGGCCGGTATATCGGAATTTGGTCTTTATCGATTTAGAGCCAAGTGAGATTGATTTCGTATGTATGATGACTGGGCAATACAGGAAAACGATAAAACACATCGTATCAATGAAGTTAAAATTTTGGCTTCCAGCCATAACCATGGCCGGTATATCGGATTTGGTCATTATCGATCTAGAGCAAAGTGAGATTGATTTCGTATGTATTATGACTGGGCAATACAGGAAAATGATATTACACATCGTATCAGTGAAGTGAAAATTTCGGCTTCCAGCCATAACTATGGCCGGGATATCCGATTTGGTCATTATCGATCTAGAGCAAAGTGAGATTGATTTCGTATGTATTATGACTGGGCAATACAGGAAAACGATATTACACATCGTATCAATGAAGTGAAAATTTCGGCTTCCAGCCGTAACCAATATTGGATTATGGCCGGGATATTTGATTTGGTCATAATCGATCTAGACCAAAATAAGATGGATTTCGTATACCAAATGACTAAACAATACAGGAAAATGACATAACACATCGTATCAATGAAGTTGAAATTTCTCCTTCAAGCCATAACCATGGCCGGGATTATCGGATTTGATCATTATCGATCTAGAGCAAAGTGAGATTGATTTCGTATGTATTATGACTGGGCAATACAGGGAAAACGATATAACACATCGTATCAATGAAGTTGAAAATTTCGGCTTCCAGCCATAACCAATATTGGATTATGGCCGGGATATCTTGATTTGGTCATATCGATCTAGAGCAAAGTAAGATGATTTCGTATGCATAATGACTGAACAATACAGGAAAACGATATAACACATCGTATCAATGAAGTGAAAATTTCGGCTTCCAGCCGTAACCAATATTGGATTATGGCCGGGATATTCGATTTGGTCATAATCGATCTAGACCAAAATAAGGTGGATTTCGTATGCCAAATGACTAAACAATACAGGAAAATGACATAACACATCGTATCAATGAAGTTGAAATTTCGGCTTCAAGCCATAACCATGGCCGGGATATCGGATTTGGTCATTATCGATCTAGAGCAAAGTGAGATTGATTTCGTATGTATTATGACTGGGCAATACAGGAAAACGATATAACACATCGTATCAATGAAGTTGAAATTTCGGCTTCAAGCCATAACCATGGCCGGGATATCGGATTTGGTCATTATCGATCTAGAGCAAAGTGAGATTGATTTCGTATGTATTATGACTGGGCAATACAGGAAAACGATATAACACATCGTATCAATGAAGTGAAAATTTCGGCTTCCAGCCGTAACCAATATTGGATTATGGCCGGGATATTCGATTTGGTCATAATCGATCTAGACCAAAATAAGGTGGATTTCGTATGCCAAATGACTAAACAATACAGGAAAATGACATAACACATCGTATCAATGAAGTTGAAATTTCGGCTTCAAGCCATAACCATGGCCGGGATATCGGATTTGGTCATTATCGATCTAGAGCAAAGTGAGATTGATTTCGTATGTATTATGACTGGGCAATACAGGAAAACGATATAACACATCGTATCAATGAAGTGAAAATTTCGGCTTCCAGCCGTAACCAATATTGGATTATGGCCGGGATATTCGATTTGGTCATAATCGATCTAGACCAAAATAAGATGGATTTCGTATGCCAAATGACTAAACAATACAGGAAAATGACATAACACATCGTATCAATGAAGTTAAAATTTTGGCTTCCAGCCATAACCATGGCCGGTATATCGGATTTGGTCATTATCGATCTAGAGCAAAGTGAGATTGATTTCGTATGTATTATGACTGGGCAATACAGGAAAACCATATAACACATCGTATCAATGAAGTTGAAATTTCGGCTTCAAGCCATAACCATGGCCGGGATATCGGATTTGGTCATTATCGATCTAGAGCAAAGTGAGATTGATTTCGTATGTATGATGACTGGGCAATACAGGAAAACGATATAAACACATCGTATCAATGAAGTTGAAATTTGGGCTTCAAGCCATAACCATGGCCGGTATATCGGATTTGGTCATTATCGATCTAGAGCAAAGTGAGATTGATTTCGTATGTATTATGACTGGGCAATACAGGAAAACCATATAAACACATCGTATCAATGAAGTTGAAATTTTGGCTTCAAGCCATAACCATGGCCGGGATATCCGATTTGGTCATTATCGATCTAGAGCAGTGTGAGTTGGATTTCGTATGTATTATGACTGGGCAATACAGGAAAATGATATTACACATCGTATCAGTGAAGTGAAAATTTCGGCTTCCAGCCATAACTATGGCCGGGATATCCGATTTGGTCATTATCGATCTAGAGCAAAGTGAGATTGATTTCGTATGTATTATGACTGGGCAATACAGGAAAACGATATTACACATCGTATCAATGAAGTGAAAATTTCGGCTTCCAGCCGTAACCAATATTGGATTATGGCCGGATATTCGATTTGGTCATAATCGATCTAGACCAAAATAAGATGATTTCGTATGCCAAATGACTAAACAATACAGGAAAATGATATAACACATCGTATCAATGAAGTTGAAAATTTCGGCTTCCAGCCATAACCATGGCCGGGATATCGGATTTGGTCATTATCGATCTAGAGCAAAGTGAGATTGATTTCGTATGTATTATGACTGGGCAATACAGGAAAACGATATTACACATCGTATCAATGAAGTGAAAATTTCGGCTTCCAGCCGTAACCAATATTGGATTATGGCCGGGATATTCGATTTGGTCATAATCGATCTAGACCAAAATAAGATGGATTTCGTATGCATAATGACTAAACAATACAGGAAAATGACATAACACATCGTATCAATGAAGTTGAAATTTCGGCTTCAAGCCATAACCATGGCCGGGATATCGGATTTGGTCATTATCGATCTAGAGCAAAGTGAGATTGATTTCGTATGTATTATGACTGGGCAATACAGGAAAACGATATAACACATCGTATCAATGAAGTTGAAATTTCGGCTTCAAGCCATAACCATGGCCGGCGGTATATTCGGATTTGGTCATAATCGATCTAGACCCAAATAAGATGGATTTCGTATGCATAATGACTAAACAATACAGGAAAATGATATAACACATCGTATCAATGAAGTTGAAATTTCGGCTTCCAGCCGTAACCAATATTGGATTATGGCCGGGATATTCGATTTGGTCATAATCGATCTAGACCAAAATAAGGTGGATTTCGTATGCCAAATGACTAAACAATACAGGAAAATGACATAACACATCGTATCAATGAAGTTGAAATTTCGGCTTCAAGCCATAACCATGGCCGGGATATCGGATTTGGTCATTATCGATCTAGAGCAAAGTGAGATTGATTTCGTATGTATTATGACTGGGCAATACAGGAAAATGATATTAACACATCGTATCAGTGAAGTGAAAATTTCGGCTTCCAGCCGTAACCAATATTGGATTATGGCCGGGATATTGGATTTGGTCATAATCGATCTAGACCAAAATAAGATGGATTTCGTATGCATAACGACTTAACAATACAGGAAAATGATATAACACATCGTATCAATGAAGTTGAAATTTCGGCTTCCAGCCGTAACCAATATTGGATTATGGCCGGGATATTCGATTTGGTCATAATCGATCTAGACCAAAATAAGGTGGATTTCATATGCCAAATGACTAAACAATACAGGAAAATGACATAACTCATCGTATCAATGAAGTTGAAATTTCGGCTTCAAGCCATAACCATGGCCGGGATATCGGATTTGGTCATTATCGATCTAGAGCAAAGTGAGTTGGATTTCGTATGCATAATGACTAAACAATACAGGAAAATGATATAACACAACGTATCAATGAAGTTGAAATTTTGGCTTCAAGCTATATTCATGGCCGGGATATCGGATTTGGTCATTATCGATCTAGAAGCAAAGTGAGATTGATTTCGTATGTATTATGACTGGGCAATACAGGAAAACCATATAACACTATTGTATCATTGAAGCTGAAATTTGGGCTTCCAGCCATAACCAATATTGATTGGCCGGGATATCGATTTGGTCATAATCGATCTAGACCAAAATAAGATGGATTTCGTATGC